>VZQC01010921.1:2051910-2120299 GCA_009823505.1 Rhizomys pruinosus
TCCTCTAAGGTCTGTTTCTGGGGTCACCTCCAGGGGGATCCGATTGTAGCTGTCTCCTACTGGGTTGGTAGAGCTTGGTGCGGAATTATCCTGCACCATTCCCATGTTGTCTCTTCGTCGTCTCCCTGGCATGTGGGTTTCCCTTTTGTGATTCAAATCTCAAATGCCTTTTCAGTTTGTTGAAGGCTGAAAGCCTGCTTTATTTTGCTTGCCTCCTTCCGATGCCTCTTCCCGCCCCCTTCCTTCCTTCCTCATTGTTTATGGAGGGCTGACTTGTCTAGTTTTCAGACTTTCACTTTTGTTTATATATTGGATACTGAAAGTCTCTTCCTTTCCTTCCTGGAGTGGTGGCGGGCTGGTCCTGAGCCCTGTTCTGCTCAGGACCACAATATGGCGTCTGCCCATTTGTTTGGTTTTTAAGTAGTCTATATATTCTGGATGTTAATGCTCTTTCAGATGTATCACTGGTGAAGGTTTCCTCCATTCTGTGGGTTTTCTCTTCACTTCCTTGATTGTTTCTTTAGCTGTACAGAAGCTTTTGAGTTTGGTGAGGTCCCACTCGTCAGCCGTTGTCCTTATTTCCTGCGCAGCTGCTGTTTTGATTCAGAAAGTCTTTTCCTGCACCTATGTCTGGTAGGTTGCTGCCAACTTTTTCTTCTATCACCTTCAGGGTTTCAGTTTCAGGTTGAGCTCTTTGATCCACTTGGAGTTTATTTTTGTACAGGGCAAGAGGTATGGGTTTAATTTTGTTCTTCTACAAATGGTGATCCAGTTTTGCCAGCACCATTTGCTGATGATGCTATCCTTCTTCCACTGAGGTTTTTTGCCCCTTGGTCAAATATGAAGTTATATGAGCTCAAGTTTGGATCTTCAGTTTTGTTCCATTGGTCAATGGGTCTGTTTTTCTGCCAGTACCAGGCTGTCTTTATGACTATGGCCCTGTAATGTAGCTTAAGTCTGATAAAATAGTCCCCCCTGTATTGTACTTTTTTTCTCAGGGCTGCTTTATGTATTCAGGTTTTTTTTTTTTTTTGTTTTTTCCACATTAATTTAAAGATCTTTTTCCCTAGCCTGTGAGAAAGCTCATGGGAATTTTGATTGGGATTGCATTGAATCTGAATATTAATTTGGGTAGAGTGGACATTTTTGCTATATTAATTTTTCCCATCCATGAGCATGGGAGGTCTTTACATCTTCTGATGTCATCTTCAATCTCTTTTATGGTTTTAAAAATTTTGTTGTAGATGTAGAGGTCTTTGGTGTCTTTAGTTAGGTTTATTCTGAGGTATTTTATTTTATTTTTTGAGGCTATTGTGATTGGGCAGGTCTCCTTATATTCCTTCTGTTTCTAATTGGCATATGGCTATAGGTTTTAATGTAGCTACCCCAAGAATCCTGTGAACATTTCCAAATAAAGAAGTAAAATAGTCTCACAATATTTTCAAAACTTAAAACAAAAGCCAAATAGTTGGCCAAATCTTGTATGAAGCCTTAATATTTAAGGCCAACTACTGAACAGGTAAAGCAGGTACAGGCCGATTAAAAAGGACAAATGATTAATGACCAGTTTTAAATGTTCTGGAAAAATAAGTAAATCCTAGGGAAGATGGAAACAGAGAATACCTTAAATATTTACAAAACATGGACAACACTTTAGATAGCATAACATTGAATAAGCAAAACATTATGTCACTAAGGCACAGTCACAGGTGGAAGAAACCTCCCTAGAGAATACTGCTGAAATTAAAAGTTCTGCATGGGGTTGGAGATATAGCTCAACATTTAAAGAGGACTGGCTGCTCTTGTAGAGGACTCTGGTTCAATTCCCAACACCCACATGGAGGCTAACAGTGGTCTGCAACTCCAAATCCAGGGGAATTCTGCAACCATCGTCTGACCTCTGAGGGCAGTGCATGAGAGGAATGCACTTACATACATGCAGGCAATGCACTCGCAAGCATAAAAAAATAAAATATTTTTAAAATGAAAGTTCTGCATAAACTTATGATTTGGTGACCATTGTGAAAGAGGTGGCATAAAGGTGTCAAGAGCCAGAGTTGTTGCATGATCATAAGGAACCGGAGCATTCAGGGTCCCTGGGAACTCGCCCATATGGACTTACAGCAAACAGTGTCAGCGTATTTAACACCCATGAAAGCTCAATCAGACAAAAACCTAACATAGAACTGAAGAAATGATCAGTAGGCCCCAAACTCAGATAAGGAATGACTGGCAGCTGATTACTGTTGGGCGAAGGAGAGTTTATCTTCAAGGGAGTGACTAGATGGGCTGAGGAACCCAGTGGATGAACTCACATCAAGGGACAACAGGGGACGCAAACTTGACATAATGTATGAAATCTGGTGGGGGCCTATGAGAACATGTGGATGAGGGAAGTGGGTCTAAATAAATAAATACATTTAGAGCCCACCTGGTGGTGCACTCCTGTAAAAAATTAGAAAGTTCTACATATGGAATAGACAATGAAATTCAAAATATTTTAGTATTTAGAGAAAAATAATAATAGAGAATATGTGAGAAAAGGTTAGACATATCAAATGCTGATATAGATGATCTAATATTTGAAGTAAAAGTATTCTCAAAAAGACAGAAAAAATACTTTGAAGATTACCAAAGACACAAAACCATATATGCTATCAAATACGAAATGGCCACTGCCTGCTAGTATAATGAAAACTCCTCTCACTATTTCACTATAAATTTTAATACCATAAGTATAAAGAAATTTTACTAAATTATAGACTGAGAAAATCAATTAATTAAAAACAAAATCAAAGTGGCATTATTTTTCAAAATTGGTTAGTTTAAATCATAGAAGAATACCATCAATATTATAAAAAAATTAATCTAAAATGTTATATCCAGTGAAATTATCTTGGAAATGTAAATATAAAATATTTTCAATAACTATAAAACATGACTCAGATACAATGCCCTGAGGCTGGGTTAGAAAACCCTCCAACAAATTCCAGCAAATTCCTTATATAAACTTGTAAGGAAAATGAATTGTAAAGAAAAGATTTGATTGAAACATAGTATTCTCTTTTCCTGAGTGCCTCTAATGTCAATCAGTAGGACAAGAATTTGCAAGTATTAGACATCATTCCAAGTGTCTGGTCTCTAAAAGTATGAGCTTGGAGGTCTGAGTAAAGTCCAGATAGAAACCCCATGAGTCAGTTTGAAGCAGCTGTTCTGTGGGTGACATGTAAACATAAGAGACAGGCATGTGCTTTTCCTCCTTATCACAATATGCAAAGATTTGGCCTGGTTATGAAAGAAGCAAATTCAAAAAGAAAACTGTTGCCATGATCTACCCTATGGATTCTGTCCTATGAGGAAGAATATTAGTCCTACTTTTAAAAAATCACTAATGTTTTCCCCAAAGAAGTTCTTGAAAGAAAGAAAATCCTCCAACTCAGGTGATATGTGTATGCATGTATATATTTATATATGTATATATTTATGTATTTATATATATATATATATATATATATATAAAGTTGGAGAAAAAAATGGAATTTCCATGTTAAAGTACCACTTTATTTTAATGCTTTTTTGGTATCACAAGTTTCATTTATGTTACTTTGATGCTAAGTGTACTCTAAAGTTCAACTTAAAAAAATATAAAAAGAATCACAAAGATATAAAATGAAGTCTCTAATGCCTCTTACTCTTGTTCCAGTCCAACATGGACAGCAAAGATACATGCACATCCATGTTTACTGCAGCTCTCTTCACAATAGCAAAGAGCTGGAACCAATCCAAATGCCCCTCAACAGATGAATGGATGACAAAAATGTGGTACATCTACACAATGGAGTTCTATGCAGCAGTAAAGAAAGATGACATCATGAACTTTGCAGGTAAATGGATGGAACTTGAAGCCATTATGCTAAGTGAGTAACACAGTCCCAGAAAAAGAAACAGCAAATGGTCTCCCTCAATTGTGGATGCTAAAACAAATCCCCAGTTGAAAGGCAAGCTGAAAAACGTTTTGTTTTATTTTTGTTTATCTGAAAGCAGCTATGTTGTTATAATGTAAATCTTTTAACCAGCTCTAGAATTGATCCACCACTTACTTTCAGACTATGTAATTACTGTATATGAGTGGAAAGTATGTATTTATATTTTTAGAGTAATATAAAATTAAAGGAGGAAAATGCTAATCCCTAAATATAAAAAAGACTGAGAGAAAGATGCAGGACAGTTATGGCAGAGTGCATGATTTTGGGTGGGGCTGGGGGAAGGGAAAGGGGAATATGTCTAAACTGAACTGAGAAATGACGTCTGAAATACACAAAACGTTAATAAAAGCATTATAAAAAAAATCACCAATGCCTCTTGCTCTTGTTCCAGCCCAACATGGAGAATTTCAGAAAACATTGCAAAGGGAATATGAAAACAAAGGCACTTGACCCTCTGCCCGTAACTCCTGGAAATAAAAGGCCAGGAGTGATGTAAAGACAGATGGAGAATTTTTGGAAAGCAAAAGGCTTGAGTGATTTCACCTCTCTTACTTTTGTCCTGTTCACTGGCTCTGGAGGTGAGCTTCTCAATTCAGAGTAAAGTCACATGAACCGCTGCTTGAAGCTGTGAGCAATGGACATCAATTTTCTTTACCATCTCCAAATCCAAAAGATAATTTAATCAGCACCCAAGAGGAAATCATCTTCCTGATTTGTTGATAGGAGATTTGGGGTGAGCTCCTCCAGAAGACCATGACTGGGAGTGGAATGCGGAAGATACAGGACATGCCAATCAAGGAAAGAGGAAGGAAGGAAAGGAAGAGGAGGCAGACAGGATGGGTGCCTTAACAATTTACTGTACTGTGAGATTCTTATGCTCACACTCATTCCAGACCACTAGGAAAAGCTTAGCATGTAGCTTAGACTTGCACAATCTAACAGCCTTGAACCTGCCTGACTCATTCCATCAAAGAATTCCAGTTCCTTGCACTATTATACTGTAGGACAGAGTCCCAAGTGCTGGCAGGAAGCAACCATGAGCCTGCCCCAAGACCTGAGTACTGAAGGGAACTGAGAGCTTTATTTAACATTAATGATCAAAGAACCAATTCAAAGCATGACCTTACGAACGTTTGTTTAAGAAAGCATTCTGCTGTTGAGGATCAAGAAGGAGACTATTTTTAAGAATATTTACTTTTCATAACTAGAGGAATATGGGGGAACTATTTTATGTTTTGGGGAGGATGCGCACAGCATAACCATGATTTTGGGGGGGGGGGTTGAAACAGGGTCTCCCTGTAGTCCAGCTTTCCTGGAACTCACTCTGTAGACCAGGCTGGACTTGAACTCACAAAGATTTGCCTTCCTCTGCATCCCAAGTGCTAGTATTAAAGGTGCGCGCCACTACGCCCAACTCATACCCATGTTTTAATCACAGGAAAAAGCTGTAGTATAAAATGGAGTAAGGTAATAAGACCAGTCATAGGAGTAACAGGAAAGAAAAAAACACACAAAATATTTTAGAGAGAAAAAAAGAGGTAATGAATAGAGTCAAATTTTGCATTGCATTGAGTAAACAGTACAACTGATAAATTAGAAGAGTCAGCACCAGAAGAATAAAAGTCTTGTAAAATTTCCAAGGCAAAGACAAAGCAATGAAATTTAGGTGCAAGAGAGGAAGGGAGGGACGGAGGGAGGGAAAGAAATAGAGAGAGAGAGAGAGAGAGAGAGAGAGAGAGAGAGAGAGAGATACCCTCCAGCCTTATACATCAGTGAGACCTCTTCCTAACTACAATACTATCGTTTATTATATGCAAAATATAATTAATGATAGTAATAATAAACTACAAATAAGTTTAACAAGTGTCTGCAGTTGTTAAACACTTATGTGTCAGCAATGTGTGAAGGACTTGATAGGTACCATCTCATTTAGTGCTGAGGCATCTAGCATATGGACTGGGCAACGTAGCCTCAAAGGACAAAAGAGGGAAAGAGTTGGAGCCATGGAGTGGGAATGAGACACAAGACCTCTGATAAAGGGACCTGCTTTGCTGCAGTGGAATTTTCTTTCTCTTTCTTTCTTTCTTTCTTTCTTTCTTTCTTTCTTTCTTTCTTTCTTTCTTTCTTTCTTTCTTTCTTTCTTTCTTTCTTTCTCTCTCTCTCTCTCTCTTTCTTTCTCTTTCTTTCTTTCTTTCTTTCTTTCTTTCTCTCTCTCTCTCTCTCTCTCTCTTTCTTTCTTTCTTTCTTTCTTTCTTTCTTTCTTTCTTTCTTTCTTTCCTTCCTTCCTTCCTTCCTTCCTTCCTTCCTTCCTTCCTTCCTTCCTTCCTTCCTTTCTATTTATTTATTGGAAGGGGAACATGTATCACGCAGTACAAGGGATAGTCAGAGGACAACTTGCAGGATTCTGAGATTCCAGTCCAGACTGTCAGGCCTGGCGGCAGTCTCCTACTACCTACTGAGCCTTCTCAATGGGCCTCACCTCCTTTATTTCTTTATCCTGCTCTAACTTTCCAGCAAAATTTTCAACTTTGCTTTGTCTGTGTTTTAAACTACTTTTTTCATTCATTTCCTATTGGTAATAATTTACTTTCTTTCACTAGCATCTAAAAACCAAAAAAATATATAGAATGTCAACCTAAGAAAACTATAAATTTCAATTAATACTAAGGGAAAACTGGAATATTTGTTATAGAATTCATAATCAAGACTTAGAAACCCTTTTTTCTTAAATGAATATGAGAAATTTGAGGCAGACAGATGCACTTACATGGAATGAGCCCTTCCCAAATGCTCTCCCTTGAATAACTCATGACTGATTTCTAATCATGAACATAGCAAAGATGCTGAACTCTGACACCATGATCCACTCTATCAGTTCACACCAAATCTGTGCAAGAGGGTAACAGAACCAAGCATCTTTCTGGAGCAAGTGCAGCCTCCAGCCAACAAATAGTAAACCCACTGAGCACTCCATCACACAGCTGCAAGAAAATGAATTCTGCCAACAACCTGAATGAGCTTGGAAGCAGATTCTTCCCCAGGCAAACATCCAGATGAGAATACAACCTGGTCAGCCTATGGACTGCTGCCTTGGGAGACCCTAATACAGGATCTAGTCAAGCTGTGGCCAGACTCCTGACCCACAGAAACTGTGTGCTAATAATGGTTGTATTGCTTTAATCTGCTAACTTGGTCATTTGTTACACGGCAATAGAATGCACTGCAAGGTTGAAAGGCATATCAACTTTCTGGCAAAACAAAGGAAAATAATACGCATATTTACTCTGGCAAAATTTTTATATTATACTCTGGCAGAATTTTTGTATTACAACTGTAAAAAATAATGCCTTACACAAACAAAACCAGGAAAAAGGGAAACTACTTATACAGAAAACAACAGAAAACATATTTTACAAAATTAAGACTGGATTTTTTTTCATGTAAAATAATGAGAATCTAGAGCAGTAGCAACCTCTACCAAGAACCTGATTCTCTGTAATATTCTCTTCACGTTTGAAAGTTGAGATAAAGGCATTCTCAGGCATACAAGAAGAAAACATCACATCATGTTGATGTGTGTGTATGTGTATAACAACTGTTGGTCATATATATTTGAGATATACATATATTAACATATACAAAAATGTGATGATAGTCACATACACACACACACACACACACATATATATATATATATAGTTATTTTATTTCAATATATCTACATATTTTATATGTGTCTATCTGTATATTTCAGCCAAATAAAAGTTGAATAGCATTCATAGTTTAATGATGAGGCTGTTTTAGCATAAGATGATTGTGCTGCTTCTTTTTAAAGTATTAACTAATCAAGAAGACTGCGTACCACAAAGCCTTAAAGAGGACTATCAATTTGTTTCACAGATTTGAGTGAATTAGTTCAATAACAAGTTGGCAGTGGTAACTAGACAATGATGATATTTTACATTATCTTCTGGAAAATGTCTAAATGAAAAGAATTCCATTAAGTCATTATTTTCAGTCATAATAATAACCAGTACTAAATAAAATAAAGTCCACTATTTCTCATATTTTAATCTGTTGTAAAAGAGTATGAACCTTGGAGAATGAAGGCTGAAGAAATGAAATAAATTTTGAATGTGTTTGATAACAACGCAATTTTAATGTTTTTGCTAATTCTTCAAGTGTTGACACACAGGACAATATAAGCCTCTTTAATAAAATATATATATATATATATAATAATATATATATATATATATATAATTAGAAACATGAAATTATCCATAAGCAAGGTATCTACTTAAATTGGAAGAAAAGTAGAGAAATCACGGGAACAGAAGGTTCACCCAATGGTCATAGAATGCACAGCTCTGCCGTGAGTACTGTGGATGCCTGTGTTCAGAGGAATACACAAGCTTGTTTTCACAGTGTTTCAACTACTTCATCCACTTATTTCTGTGGCATTTATAACCCTGTTCCACTTACTTCCAAGGTTCCAGGAGCAAGAATAATCAATAATGTACATAGAATATTTTAAAATCCCCCTTACAAATAATTTCCACAAAACCCTGTGAGACTGAAGATGTTATGCATTGTGACAAATATTTTAGATAATTATATAAACTCACGTTCCTAGGGCTCAGCAGGCAAAAGTACTTGCCATGCAAGACGGATGACCTAAGTTTAACCCCTAGAACCAAGATTTGGAGAGACACAATTCCTGAAAGCTGTCCTCTAACCACTACACTTGGGCTGCTGCATGTACACACTTGCACTTATACATGCATAACATACATGTGCACATATACACATGCATGATAATAATAATATAAAATAAATAATAAAGTAAAATCACACACGTCAACGATGGCTATTAAATACTGAAGAGTTATATTTCAGATTTTGTTTTTCTCCTTTCTCACTTCATATAGATTAAATGCTCCGTGTGATTTCATACATATGTGCATATACCTATATAGTATGTGCATGCACATGTGATATACATGCATGTGCGTGCATGTGCACACATGTGTGTATGGGTGTGGATGCCCCAAAGTTGACACCCTGTGCCTTCATCCACCACTCTCCACTTCATCCATTGATGCAGTGTGTCTTACTGAACCCTGAGAGCTCTGCTTCAGTCACAGCAGCTGGCAGTACAGTCTGGAGATTCCCCATCTCAGCCTTGCTGGGATTACAGGTGGTCACCATGTCCATCTGGCTTTTACGTGGGTTCTGGCTGTCAGAGCATTAGTGCTCATGTTTGCATGGGAATTGCTTTATGGACTCCAAGCTCAAATATGTGTATATAAAACAAAATTACTCTGTCTTTCTATTTTTGTGGTTTAATACAGTGTTTCTTTAAAAACTAATTATAACGTTGAAATCTGTTTGGCATTGTTCTTTTTCTACAGAACACAGCTTTTCCATAAAACAATCTAAAAGCAAAGCAGAATAGCTAAAAATAAATAAGTTTTTTTTTTATTTTACATTTGAGCCAGTCATATACTTTTAGGAATTTATGCTTGAGAAATAATCAGATATAAAGTCAAATATTATATCCAATGTTATTTAATGCAGCACTACATAATAAATTCAGATTAATTCTAAGAAGAAACTAAGGGTTTGGTAAGATAGATTATGGAAAATTATAGATAAACATCAGAGTAATTGCTTGGGTTTTAGCTATTGTACTGAAACAAGAAAACAAAATAATGATTTAATTATATTTTGTTCTTATAACAATTGTATGTATGCCTTATAGAAAGCTTATAAACTATGAAATTATATAAAGAAATAAATCACCCATAATCTACCACATAATGAAATCTGCTATTGCCTACCTAGCTTTATCTTATTTCTTTTCAACAATAAAAATGTTTTTGTCGTGTTCTCATTTTACTAAATTTTGGAGTTTGAATGCTTGTGTTCAAATCCTATCCAGATCACAGAAGAGTTATATGACTTTTTGTCAAGTAATTAAAGCTTCCACATGTTTCCTTATCTTTAAAGTGGAGACAATAATAGCATTTACTCATTCTAGCAACCCTTATACAGAAGAGTCTTAGAAAGAATAATGAAGTCAGGAGTGGTGGTACAGGCCTGCATCTCAGCACTTGGGAGGTAGAGGCCAGATGACTAGAAGTTCAAGGCTATGTTCACTATAGATAAATCTCAAAGTCTTCCTAGGACACTTAAGGCAGGGTCTCCAATAAAAAGAAAAAAAAACTATAATGAGCAATTAAGATAATAAAGATTTAGTGCTTAGAGCAACATATATCTGAAAAGAAAAATGGACATAGTAACACCCAACACATGCAGAATCTTAAATAATATCTAGAAAAATGATTCAGTTTTCAAAGGTGTAGAACACAGTAAATGAAGCATCTTGAACTAGTTGGCCTTTCTAGAACATGGCACTCAACCATGGAGAATACACATTATTCTTAACTGCCGACATTTCCTATGATAAGCCATGATTCTTAAAATCAAAGTGGACATTATAAATAGAAATTAATTTAATTATTTGACAATTAAAAGTGTTTTAATAATTATTTAAATGTACAAATGCACTGCCTATGTATGTAAGTGCACTCATGTTATGCAATGTCCATGAAGATCAGAAGAGGGCATTGGATCCTCTGAAACTGGAGTTAAGAATAGTTGTTAGCCACTATGTGGATACTGGGAACCAAACTCAGGTACTCGGCAAGAGCAGCCAGTACTTTTAAGCACAGAGACATCTCTCCAGCCTCAAATTTAAATCATTTATAATTTAAATAATTTATCGTATAGCTGGATTTCTGACCGTGTACTATTAAGTGAACAACAGAAAAATAGAATGAAAATTTCAAAATCATTGAAAAATAAACCACACACATCTAATACCACGTAGATAAAAGAAATAACAGGGCTGGAGAGATGGCCTAGTGGTTAAGAGCGCCGACTGCTCTTGCAGAGGGCCCAGGTTCGATCCCCAGCATCCACATGGCGGCTCAGAACCATCTGTAACTCCAATTCCAGGAGAACTCCAGTTCCAGGGGAATCTGAGACCCTCTTCTGACCTCCGCGGCATTGCGTGACACGGGTGCACAAATCTACATGCAGACAGTACACTCATACACATACACACATAAATAAAAAAAATTAAAAAAAAAGAAATAACATTGAATATTAAATAAGCATCCTAAACTAAATGAAAAATAATATATAACATGCTAACTTTTTAGTAATCCATCTATGGCATGGCTCAGATTAGGTTTTTTTTTTTAATTTTTTTTTAATTTTATTTATTTCTGTATATGTATGAATGTACTGTCTGCATGCAGGTCTGTGCACCCGTGTCATGCAATGCCGCGGAGGTCACAAGAGGGCGTCGGATTCCCCTGGAACTGGAGTTCTCCTGGAATTGGAGTTTCGGACGGTTCTCGGCTGCCATGTGGGTGCTGGGGATCTAACCCGGGTCCTCTGCAAGAGCGGTCGGCGCTCTTAACCGCTACGCCATCTCTCTAGCCCCCAGATTGGGTTTTATAGCATGTAATACCCCTTCAGAATATATGGAAAAATTAAATTTATGCTCTAATTTCCACTTGAATAAGTTAGAAAAAAGAGCAATAACCCCAAAGTAAGACCTAGAAAGAAAATAGTAAAGAAGTGAAATAGAAAAGAGAAAAGAAAAATACAATACATTCCATTTTATCATAATTAATGACCAAATTTAAGAAACAAACTGAAGACATAGGCATAATTAACAAGACATTCAGCAACGAGCCCATCACTATTGATTCTAGAGAAATTATACAATAAAGTACTAATTTGAGGGCTGTTTGTTTATTGGACAACTAAGAAATTATGGATGAATTCCTAAAGACATCTTAATAGCCAAATTTCATTACAGAAGTAGATAGCACAAGTAGTTCTGTATGTATGAAAAATAATCAGTCAAATAAAAAGATAAGCATAAATAGAATGTAGGTCTGTATGGTTTCCTTGCTTAAATCTATAAAATATTTAAGTAAGAAATAATAAGAACTCTCCAGTAATAAGTGGATATAATGAAATATTTCACAGTTCACTTTATAAGATTAAATATTACCCTGATGCCAAAAGCAGAATAGGAAAATAGAAGCATAGTAATTATTAACAAAACATAACAAATGGATTCCACCAAAATATTAAAAGGATATTGATGGTCATGTCGTGGTAAGACATGTCCATTGTCATATGGAGACAACAGCAGAGCAGTAATGAACCTGATTCTCATGGGCCTTAAGGGATGCTACCCTCCAGAAGATGAAACCCATACCTGGAATCATTATTTGGGCCAAGAACTTGTGACCAGAGAGGTTGCAGGTCCTGAGGGAGAACCTCCTGTTGTTCTGCTAAATAGACACAGTATTAAACTGAATCAAATATCTTATCATTAGACTCACACATTCATGTGTCTGTCAGCACTCATCTGAGAAGCTTCTTTAGGCAGTAGATGGTGATTAACACAGAGACCCATGGCTGTTCAAACAGCAGAGAACAAAAGACTAGAATGCTCAGCCCTAAGTAGGCACTTCTCTTATACCCTCTCCTCCCAAGACTCAAAGATCATTGAGAAAGAGGGATTGAAGACACTATAAGAGTCAGAGGGGAGGATGATGACAAGGAAACAATGCCACTTGGACATAGCAGAGCAGATGCACATATGAACTCACCATGCTTGTGGCAGCAAATTGAAGCCAGATAAATACCAGCATTGAGAGGGGAGGTCAGTGGCATGACCCACCTCTAGCTTAGGAGCTATTTGCAACCAATAGCTGTTGGGAGAGGGAGGATCATTTTTCTGGAAGCTTGGTGCATGGTAAGTTGACCAAACTCCTGTGGATGGCCACATGCCCAAGAGTACCTGGGATGCAGAAATTGGATGTGATGGATTTATAAACAAAACAGAATAAAGGACACAAACTTGGGTGGGCAGGGAAGTGGTAAAAGGATCTGGGGGGAGCTGAGGGGTTAATATGATTAAAACACATTGTATGAAATTCTCAAAGAACTAATAAAAATAAAGAAGAATAATAGAATATTATACATTTTACACATTCAAGATTGGTTCAATATTTGAAAAGTAAGTAACCCTCTAGGTCCTGTGTGTAGGATGTACCAGGAAGTGCCAGCAGAAAGGTTGGCCTGTATGAACATTGGAAGGAAGAAAAGCCTCACACTGCTATAGGCATCAAACCCCTCTGTAGATCCTACTTGTAACAACTGTTTATTATGAGTCTTAATGAAACTTACCTTCTAGGTTCCACAAAGTTTTGATACGAGAGACTTTCTTAACTCCCCTTCATAGAACAAGGAGGAATATGATGATGATGAGGTCGTTCTCAACTACTATAGAGATAATCTGTTATAAAACTGGTAAAACTGCATTCTTTAATTGACTAATAGACATAGGAAGTGTGAAAAAGTTTATTCTTTATTCAGAACCAAATATAATACTAAAGTCTCCCTAAGCTGTGCATTTAAGCAAAATATATTAATACAGGAGAGCTCTGATATCAGCAATGGATTATTCTACCAAGGAGATGTTGGCCAGGAGATCCACGTCCCCCCAAAAGGTAAAGGCTTCTTGCCTGTAAACTAGGATACCTGCAAGAAGAGAGGCAATAAGGCCCTGCTGTCAAAGACCTGATGTAAGCATGGGAAAGATGTATTGAGACCGCACTTGCAAGTGTACAGTGGGTCTCTGGAATACCAAAGAGTGTTATCAAAGGCCACTAAACCAATAAAGCAAATATAGGTCTCCTTGAGTCAAGCAAGATCCTCTGTCAGCACCAGTTACACCTCACCTGCCTGGAAATACTATGCAGCAGTGGTAGCCATATGTCTGTATATCCCAAATCTAATTGGCTAATAGCTCTCTCATTGGAGGACTAACTCATGCCTGATGCCACAAGCTTACATCCTCTAGTGGTTAGGAGATGTTATAAGCCACAGTAAGACCCTGTCATATTTTACAGAAAAAACATAATTCATGGATTAACATACCATCCAAACATCTGTGTCTATACCAAAGTAACCTACCATAACAATTAGTACTGTTTAAATACCTATATATTTAATTGCCTGTGTTTCATTAGTAGGATTGAAAGGTTATTCCTGGACAAACTGTCAGCCCATGAAAGGAAACAGCCAGAATTGACCAGCGTCCAAAACTACAGCTCCAGAGAAAGTGGACTGTTTTGCTTCTCATCCACCTGTGCCCCTTTTCTAAGCCTAGGAAACAATCTGCGGGAGAGGGGGTGTGGTAGAATGTAAGGGCTGCAATTGGGGTGAATGGTGAAACTACAGCAATATAGACTAGACACTTACTTGATCAACTTGATTGTACATACAAGCCGCCCCCCCCCAGCTGGATGGTGGGACCCTTGGGCTGTGTGGGTTTGGGCACAACTGCTTGCAAATTGGTTTTACATGAAAGATGCCTGTACTCATAAATTATTACTTATTGTTAAAAATGAAAAAAATAAATAAGTAATAGAAGGAAGAAAAAGAAAAGTAACATACTTGATAACATGAACAGATAGAGAGAAACAAGAAAATTACATGGCTATCCTAATAAATGCACTAAAGTGATCTGTGAAAGCTTAAGGTTTATCATAATAAAATGCAAGTTAACTTACTGGTAACAACTATATGAAGAAACTACATATACATAATGGTGATAGACCACATAATTAGTTATATCTTTAAAAAAATTTTTGTTAACTATTGCCATTTAAAGATAAGAAAATCATGTATGTAGACAATCTTGAGAAACTAATATTTAACTATAGCAAGTTGCAGAAACAGAAAACTCAATGTGTAAAAATGAGTTGTATTTTGTCCCTTTACAGAATTCATTTAGAAATATTTTTGAGATGCTATTTACAGTGTTATTAAAACACTAAATTCTTAGGGATCAAATTAGGGAAGCAGGTAGGATCATTATTGAGAAATATTAAAGTAAGTCTAAAGAAAATACAGTATTTACAGACTGCAACACTCGGTACTGTAAGATGTCATTTTTCCCCCAGATTAAAATATAGATATAAAATGATCCTAGTAAAAATCATGGAATATTTTTATTGAAGTTTTGTGCATTTCATACAACATTTCTTCATCAAATTTAGACCCATTATCCATTCCATGCTCCTCTAACCTACTGAAGTTCATGCATTCTGCCATACATATCTTTCATCATTTTCTCAATTTTTAAAAAAAAATTTTCAATGCAGAAGTTTACTGTTTGGGGCAGAAGTTTACTGTTCATTCAGTTCTTTGACCCAGTCTTTTGTGTTGCTGTGGTTCCTTCCAATTTGTATCGCTCCAAAATATGTATATATGCATGCTGTACATATGCCAAAATTACAACATCTGAAAATAAACTATAGATTAATTCCAAAACATGTTATGCAGCTAAAGAAAAATATTATGTTACATGCCTACATTACATAGCAAGTTGATGAGTAACATCAGGTATTATATTTATAAAAGAAAGAAAAATAGAATTATTCAGTTTGCTTTACAAATAGAGATTTGGTGCTAGGACCCACAAAGGAGGGGCACCATGTGTCCTTTGTTTTTCTGGGACTCTGTTACTTCACTTAGCATAATGCCCTCTAGCTCCATCCATTTACCTGCAGAGTTCATGATGTCTTCTTTCTTTATCACTGCATAGAATTCCATTCTGTAGATGCAGCACATTTTCTTTTTCCACTCATTGAATGAAGGACACTTGGGTTGCTTCCAGCTCATTGCTATTGTGAACAGAGCTGCAATAATCACATATGCACATGTATCTTTACGATAGGATGAGTCTTGTGGGTATATACCCAGGAGTGGTATGACTGGGTCATGTGGTAGGCTCATTTTGAGTCTTTTAAGAGAACTCCACACTGGTTTCCACAATGGTTGTACAAGTTTACATTCCCACCAGCAGTAGATGTGTGTTTTTCTTGATCATAGCCAGTTTTACCAGAGTAAGATGAAATGTTAAAGTGGTTTTGATTTGCATTTCCTTAATTATTAGCGATGTTGAATATTTTTAAGATGTTTCTCAGCCATCTTTACTTTTTCATTTGTGAGATATTTTTTAACAGAAATTGAAGCCTGGTCCTAGGAAAAATATAAAGGTCTAATAATAGTCAAGATATTTTTGAAAGTGAAGAACAATGATACCAACTGCACCCAAACTTCACTGCAATTTAAAGTATCTGTGCTTGTAAAAATAGGAATAGGAATTAATAGTGTAGGTTAAGAAATTTATTCATAAACCTGAAAAACAATTTGATTATTGAATATTAAAAAGGTAATTACGTTGGGGGAATAGCTTGTTTTTTTTAACACCATTATGATGATTGATGTGGTGGTTTGGATGAATGTTCCCTATAGTCTCCAAGTGTTTGGTCACTTTGGCCCCAGTTGCTGGCCCTGTTTGCAGTAGTTTAGAAGGTATGACTTTGCTGGGGGGAAGGGCTTGAGAATTCTTGAAACTCATTCCCATTCCTTGTTTCTCTAATTTCTGTGCCTGCTTGAACATGTAAACATTCTGCGTTCTGTTTTGGCTACCCCCTGTCATGTCTTTCTGCCCTGATGGACTCTTATGCACTTGAACAGTAAATCTAATCAATTCTCCCTTATATAAGTTTTGTCGGTCATGGTGTTTCATCACAGCAGCAGAAAAGTGACAAATACAATCGTCTAATCATATGCCTCGGTGTTGCTGAACTCTTACTTTACAGCCTATACTAAGCAACTCCAAAATGGATTACAACCCTAAATGTAAGAACTAAAACTATAGACTGCATAGAAGAAAATATAGAAAATAGAGAAGGGCTTTAAAAAACTGGTTAGATATCAGTTCTATTAACCAGATCTGAAAAATGACCCATAAAATAAATTTAAAAAACAGGGAAACAGGGCTTGGTCAGAATTTAAGACTTTTGCTTTTCTGAAGATTCTGTTAAGAAGATGAATAAACAAACCATTCATGAGAAGGGTACTTTTCATGTTCATGAGTTATTTATCTCTTTTCTGAACCAACTTGAAGGGAAGGGAAGGAAAATTTGGTTTATACTTCAGACAACTTTCCTTCAACAATGGTTGGAAAGACATGGTGTCAGGAAAGGTTCTGTAGGCTAGTATCTATTTAAATGGCAAGTTTCACAAGGCAGAGATCCAGTTCAGAACCAGGTGTGGCTTTAACATTAGAGACCAGTACCCAGCAACCCTCTTCTACCACCCAGACTCTACATTCTAAAGGTCATACAGCCTTCAGGCAATATCAGAAACAAGGGACCAAATATAGAAAATATGAGGTTATGGGTGACCTTTCAGATCTGAGTCAGAACTTCCTCCAGAACAGTCATAGCCAGACCAGATCAGGTATTCTTATAATTAAATAATGAGAAAAAACCTGGAAAGATGTTTGAGCAGACACTTCGCCAAAAATTATATGCAAATTATAAGCATACTATAAATGTTCAGAAATTTCATTACTCATCAGAAAATATTCATCATTAGTCATCCCAAAGAGGAATCATCATCAGCTACTGAAATATTCTATTAGTCAGAGTTCTCTAACTGAACATTCAGGAAAAAGTTGCAGTCCACGTTTAGTCGATCTGCTGGTAAACCAAAATCAACCAATATTGCCTTTGAAAATGCACTCCTTCTTGCTCCAGGAAGGGTAGTCTTTTATTCTTTAACAACAACCAGCTGATTATATGAGAGCTACCCACATCATGGAAGGCCACCTGCTTAAAAGGCTCCAATTTGAATGTGAACCTTAAGCAACAACCCCTTCACTGGAGCATTTGACATGCTTAATGAAGTTTCTGGACAGCATGACTACATGATTTCCTTCTTATTGCTGTGTCCAAATATGTGACAGGAAAGAAGTTAAGAGATGATGAGTTTGTCTTGACTTGAGTTTGAACAGGCACACAGTCCATTATGACAGGGAAGGTGTGGGGTCCAACGTAGGAGCCGACTGGTCATACTTATCCACAGTCAGGAAGCAGAGAGCCATGAATGCTTATTCTGACCTTTCTGTCATCCTTTTATTCAGTCCAGGACCTCAGCCCATGGGATGGTGCTCTCTACAGTTTATGTATGTCTCCTTACACCAATTTATCTAGAAAAGCCCAGACATTCTTCACTTAAGTTTTTTCTTGACCCTGTCAAGCTGACAATTAAGTCAACCATCACAATGGCTCTACCAAGCTGGCACCAGGTTATGCTATCAGGCATATCTAAAATTATAAGGGAATGATAATACTGCATTTGAAGGAACTTTGACTCCTCTGTATTGCTGATAAAAATCTTAAATGGTACAGACACTAGACATATATCCTGGCATATTACTATAACTTATACATATTATTTTTCACATAATTTTGTAATGCAAGTATTTATTCACACAAAGACCTACGTGGGATTCATAATAGCCCCAGGCTTGGAAATATCTCAAACTTCTATCAACTGGTACATGGATAACCAAGTTATAACATATTCATACAATAAAATACTTCTCAACTTTCAAAAGGAACGGACCTTAATACATGTCACATTGTACAGGCAGCATTAGACATAGGCACTACACTATGATACTAAAAGCCTTACACAGAAGAATGATGTAGTGTTCACATTTTATGTGATATTCTAAAGAGAAAAATAATTATAAGCATATGGAACATTTACCACTGGTTGCCAGGGATTGGGGTAGAGAAGAAGACAGACTGCAAAAGTGCAAAGAGAACTGCATTCCTGTCTTATTATTATCTAAATTTTTAAAAATTCATCCAACTCTCCACTTTAAGAAGATATAATTTGCTAATATAAATTCTGCACTGAAAATATCTAACTTTCAAAAATTATTTAAGAATTTACTTCAATAACTTATTAATCCAATTATTAAAATAATCAAGTGATATAATTTTTCAAATTATGAAACTTGAAGATATATTTAAAGTTCAGTAAAATCATGATATCCTGTCATTATTGTGTGTTCCGGAATTAAATTTTCTTTTGAGAAAAAAAGCAGCATATAAATTAGAGTTGAAATAATATTCTTTCTGTATATGTCACTACCTGTCTCTCATTCCCTCTGTCTCTCTCACATGTACACACACACATACAACTATGCATGCACATACATACACAGATGTACACATAGACAAATATACCTGCATCCACTCATATACATGCACATAAAAACATGCATATACACAGATACACATAAATGCACATGTGCTTGTAGAGAACGCTGTACTTCGAGAGGGCTATGAAGACCGTGTTGGGAGTTCTGTAACTAAAGTGATGTGACAGGAATGAATGAGCTGGATTTGGTCTCTCTCTTCTCTCTGGTATGCTGTTAGTGTAGCCAGGCTCTGGCCTGTGGCAAAATTAAAGAAGCCAATTTAAGAGTGGTGCTGTTGATGGGTAAAATCCACTGCAGTGTTAATGCTGGAGACTATCACAGGGCATTCTGGAGCAGGGAAGGAGGAGGAGGACATGTGGTGGTTGCTACGCAGTGGTAAAAATTACATGTTCAGGACCTCTCAGGAGGAAACTCCTGGGGTTTTCCATAAATAGTTGATAAGACATTTTCCCTTCAGTGGCAGGTAGGTGTGAGCCTTGGAGACACATTTGACACTAACTCTAATGAGCACACAAAATGTTCCAAACCTTGATGTTTTGATCTTTGATGTAACAGGAAACATTCTACATTCAGCCTTCAAACAAGCTGAAATAAAAGGATCTGTGATGTTTACGAATTCATGTGAGTACCAGAGCCGCATATTTATTTTAAAGGTGGGTGACATTATCAGCCTTTGAGAAATGTAATGATTTCTGCAACAGTTTGGCTTTCTGGAGGTTCCAGTTCAGATTCCACCCTGCCTCTCTGTGGCTGGGCAAGGCACTTGGCATTTCTATTTGTCATTTTTCTCTACTAATACACTAGGATGTTTTAACTAAATCAGAGACTGTGAAATAACAGAAGTCAATATCCATGTAGGTATGTGCTGTTTGGCATTTTGTTTGGGCATATTTTTTCACTTAGAATATTGAATATGCTGTCAACACTGAAAATGTAGATTTTTACATAACAGAGATGTACATCTGTTTCACAATGGCCTGAAATGACTCCAGATTTATGGCAAAATTATACCCAGGGCTGGAGGTGAGATGCCCTGCTTAGACAAAGCATCACTCTCCATTAGCTAGAATCCTTCTCCTCTCCATCAAGGATCCTACCAGGTTCTATAGACACAGAGTGGCATGGCAAGGAGACCAGTTCAAACTAGTTCCCTGAAATTTTGAGATTGCACAACTGCAATTCAAACACTAAAAACAGAAGAATCTCTGAGAACTGCTTTCAAAAATCTAAAGATTGCCAATTGTTTACTCTCTTGTATGGAGATGATTACTGATGCAAAAAAAATCTTCCTTTCAGTCAGAGAATGATAACCACTGCAACCCAGAAGGAAATATAGAAAAGAAGGAAAATAGGAAAGAAAATAAAGAGAATATAAGAGACACTAAAGGCTTGCTAACTTTTAGAAAAATGCCATCCGTGGTAGAATTGTCACTCCTGATCACATATTTCAGCAACTGAAATTATTATTAAATTCAATTGAATGCACATTTGAGCAACTGCTGAAGACCAAATACTGTTCTACTTAGCACGGATACTTAGAGAAGACAACTCCTATATTCATCCTTCTGTGAAGTTAAAAAACAGAATTTGAAAATATCTCATTTGCATGTATGCATATGTTTTATTTAAACTCATACAAAGAAAGTATAATGGATGCACATGAAGAAGGACTGTAAACAAAAGCACTGTTCAGAGTCATGGAAATGTCCATCCTTGTGTCTGGCACAGTCTTTGGTTAGTTTCCAACTTTGCATTCTTTCTGCTTTTACACATTTTTCCTCAAATATATTTGCTGCTTAGGCTGCTCAATGAAAACCTAATCCTATCTCCTAGCATATGCATCCTGAAAGCATTATATTCTCCATTGGTTGTAAGAAAGTCTTTAGCTCTCTTTTTTCTATCTACTTAGTCTACTCTTCCTGTCCCCTATTGAAATATAAGCTGCATGTAGGTGGGGATTTTTGTGTGCTTTACTTTTATGCACACTACCATTTCCATAGCTGCTAGACCTGAGGACATTGAAGATAAATCCTGGTTGAATGGCCTAATGAATAAAGAGACCAATTTCCCTAGAGATCAAAGCACACTTCGTGGAGATCTGAGGTCCAAACAGATGGGTTTTGAAGGGTGATTAAGTTTGTTCTGTTAACAACTTGAAAAGGGGAGAAGTTTAGAGAAAGGAAGTGAAACATGTGAAGGACAAACGTGAGAAAGATCCCCACATACTCCTGAGGAGCACTGACCTGGTGCATGTGCGTGTGTGTGTGTGTGTGTGTGTGTGTGTGTGTGTGTGTGTGTGTTATTATTGGTAATAGGAACAGTGCAGTTGGGCAGGTCAGAATACCCAATGGTGAGTACACTCCTAAACCCTCTACATCCTTTGAGATGAAAATAATTCACTCAGTATTCCAGGGGAGGAAATTTGAGTGCAGGCAGGCAATATCTTGCCTAAAGCCACATCTAGTAAGTGCAAGCTTGGCCTGTGTTTGTTGATTCCCAACAATGTGCTTTTCACAGACAGGCAGTCTGGCTATCCCCTGTTCATCCCTGATGACAACAGGCAGAGGCCACCTTAGCAAGGTACCATGATCATTCTCAGCGCTTTGAATTTCCGGTGAATATTTTCACACGACACATACATTCACAGTAGATTGCACAGCATACAAATCCTTCATTTCTTTGGTCTAAAGTGGCTACCTTGTAAGTTAAGTTGATGTTTTTCTCTTCCAGACTCCATGTGTCTATCTGTTTGTCTAAAGATACACATGGATTTTCAGATGAGATGCCTCTAAGTTTCAGTTAAGAGTCTACTTTGCTATTTGCAAGAATCCTTCATGATATTTTAAACACAGAAAGGAATCTAGAGAAAGAAGGAAAGATAACTTTTCATTTCCAAACATACTCATCATATGTCTCTGGGAACTGCTATTTGGCATTTATTTAGAGAATGCTGAATTTGAAACCAATCGAATATACAGTGTTTATTTCAAAGCATTATTTTCCTCTGCCCCTATGTGATTTTTTTCTGGGGTATATTTGCATTTAGATGCTGTCTGTATGAAGTGAAGACTATGACCACAAACAATTTGAAGACAATGAGAAACAATAGTTACAGAAAAGTGAAATAAAAGGCCATCGTAAAAGGAAGTGAGAAAATAAAATGAGAAAGAAGGACTCCCTGACTTAGCTGCATATCAAATAATGAGAAATGGAGAGAAGCGCAAGTGTGAAGAGAAGTAAAAGAAAAACAAAGGCAATGACAGAGCTATTTCAGCATTATTACAACTTAATTAACATTCATCATGTTTGTTTGAAAGGGAAGTGGAAAACTAAGGGACTCAGAAAAGCAAGGGAAATGAGTGAATACATACCTCAAGATAAACAAAGGGGGACAGCAGTAGGAATAACTGAGAATATTGCATGGTTAGGGTCAAAGCATAAACAGTCCAAACAAATGCTCTTCTAAATTGTTACTAAATAGTTCCACACACACAGTAAGATGATCACTTCTTGCTCAGATGTGTTTGGGCTGTGTCTCCCTTTACCAAGCCGAATCTACATGGTGGGACTATGAAGATCAATAGGCATGACATGTTATTTCTTTCAAGAAAATTATTAGATTCTCTAGTTATGTTTGAATCTTTTGGATTTAGGGTAAATTGTTTTATGTCACAACTTCCAAAGACAGAAGACAGAAGGGAAATAAGGCAACAGAAAGGTCGAGAGGTAAACCCTGTAATTTACATGAATTTTTTAAATGAAGAGCATAGGTCTAATTCAGATCAGATTTTGCAAAATAAATGTTTGCATGGGTTCTGGGAGGCATTCAAAAGACCCTAGAGGATTGTGTACATGTGTGTGTGTGTGTGTGTGTGTGTGTGTGTGTGTGTGTGTGTGTGTATGTGTGTGTATGCACTGGGAAGGTGCTTTTTAATGCACAGGATGATGAAGTATATTTGACTTAATGAGGATCTGAACCAAGTTAAAGGAAATTAAAGAAACAGTGAAGTCAAAGCTCCCAGGCTGGTTATTAACCTGTACTGGGTAACACAAACCCTAACTGGAGAAAATAAATTCTGAGGTCAAGGGGGGAAAATTATTACCTACCACTTCCTCTGAATACTTCCTTAGAACCCTCTCTTTTGATGTTCCACACATCTTTCTTTTTGATGCCTAATTACTCTGCCTGCACCGGTGGATCTATTCTGCTGGGGCGGAGCAGTGACCATTTGAGCATTCTCTGTGAACCAAGCATTAAAACTCATCTGAAAGAGAAGCCTAGTCTCATTTTGCAGTTTCCACACTTTTCCTCTTGGCAGAGCTATCATCCCCTAGTATCACAGAATGCCTATGACTGTGTTCATGTCCATTCTGTTTTCTAACTCTTCATGTTTGAGTCCTCTCCATGCAAGATGAGTTCACCTGTGGCTTCTCTCCTGAAACCTTTCTTGATGTTCCCAGATAGAAAGAGCCACTTACATTTCTGAATACCCAAAATATCTTTCCTTTTCAACTCTTTGTCTACAGCACTGCCGATACTCTGTTCAAGTTAAAGTAAATTCTGCCCATCATTTTCTCTAGATTATTGTGTTTTTAAAGGAAGCATATAACACTTCATAATTTCACTTAACATATAAAGTAAATGTGGTTAGATGTCTCAAGCTGACTTAATGGGCTTCACAGGCCTCAGTGTATATTTATCCTGTCATAAATTATTTTTATAATATTGTGCTTTGACACTGTGTGCTCACGTTGAGGTGAGGGATGCATAGGTGTAATGCTAGCCATAGTTGCATTGCGCATCTTGCAGACCAGGCAAGAGAAATTCATTCCATGACATTGCCCCATGTCCTCTTTGTAAAAGCATATGGAATAATTAGAAATTTCCTTCCACATAGGAAACAATCCTTTGACCACATCCAGAGATCTTTTTTTTCTGTCACATTATATATTTTACACTAAAAGATCTAAAACCAAATGCAATGGAAATAAATATATAAGCAGATTAAAGTTCATTTATTCTAGTAGAATTATGAATATTATTGATTACACTTGGAAGAAAACCTGGGCAAGATCAGAAAGACATGCTCTAATAAAAGCTATCCTGACAAAAAGCATATTCCTTGATCCCTGAAGATGAGAGAATGTTACATAGACAGTCACAGTATAGGCACTGGTGCCAAGCTCCTTGACTCCATACCGCATCTCTGCCTCACATGGCCTTCTTAACTTTATGTCTCTGGGCTTCAGTTCTATCCTAAGTAAAATGAAGATGAAAAAACAAAATTAAAAATTTCCACTTAGAATTAATGGAATTACAATGCCTGTAAAGTACTCAGGAGAATGACTGGTACATACTAAATTCTTATTCTTTTCCAGTTATTGTTCTAAGGCATTTGGTTTATGAATTCATTGACTTGTCACTTCACTCCTATGAAGGACATGCTCACTTTCTAGATAAGAAAGTCATGGAGCCTGAATGTTATGTACTTGTCCAAGGTTATACAAATAGAAACGTGCAGTCACCAACATAAAATTATTGGTAAGCTTAATCTAAAGGAATAGAGATCCTTAACTACTGGGAATTTGACTGTTAAGAGAATATGAATGTTAGAAATAAAGAGAGTAATCTTGGTGGTGCTTGCCTTTAATCCCAGCACTCAGGAGGCAAAGGCAGCCGGATCTCCATGAGTTAGAGGCCAGCTGGTCTACGTAGCCAGTTCCAGGACAGCTAGAGTTACAGGGAGACCCTGACCCAAAAAGATAAAAACAAGAAATAAGAAGAGTAAATGAGATACTGAATACTATTGATGGAAAGGAAATTCCACAGAAGACATAGGCAGGGTACACCGAGAGGTCAGAATTTTCTGACCAGCTTTGGTTTGCTCTGTGGATATCATGTAAGCCATCACTTCATGGAGCAGCTTTAACCGAGCATGAAATATTCTAGTTGTCTCAATTCATCTGTGCTGGATAGCTTTAGTGTCAACTTGACACACCTGGGTTGAGGGAACCTCAATTGGGGAATTGGCTCCATTGGATTGGCCTGTGGTCACATCTGTGGAGTATTGTCTTGATTGTCAGGCAATGTGGGAGGGCCCAGTCCATAATGAGTAGTGCCACCCTGGCCAGGTGGTTGTGTACCGTATAAGAAGGCAGGCTGGGCATGAGCCAAGGGAGCAAGCCAGTGAACAGCATTCCTCCATGGTCTGTGCTTCAGCTCCTGCTTCCAGGTTCTTGCCCTGAGTTCCTGCCTTGGGCTCCCTGAGTGATGAACTGTGACCCAGGAGAAGTAAGCTGAATAAACCCTTTCCTCCCCAATTTGGTGTCGGTCAGAGTGTTTTGTCACAGCAATGGAAGACAAACTAGGACAGGAAATTGGTACCAGAAGAGTGGGGTATTGCTGTGACAGACCTGACCTTGGTGTTTTGGGGAAGGATTGTGGAGGCATTTGGAACTTTGGGCTGGAAAGATCATTGAATGCCTGAAGATTGTGGAGCATGGAGCAGTTTTGCTGAAGGATTTGTAGAAGATGGAGGCCTGGCTTGTGAAGTTTCTAGTTTGAAAGGGAAGCAGAGATCATCAGGACTGTGTAATCTGTGGGTTCTGGTCAGCTGGGGATGAAGAATCAGCTGTAACAAGAGACCAGAACCTGAAGGGAAATCTTTGTTGTACTGGGACAATTGATGCTGGTTAGCTGGGGCTGAAAAATCAGTTGTAAGTAACAAGAGACCAGCATTACTGGTGAAATCTTCTGGGAAGAATTTGTTCAGGGTCAGCACACAGAAGCTGTGTTCCAGAAGGGACCTGAGCTTCCATCTCAAGCCAGAAGCAGGATTTGGTAGTGTGTAAGAGTCTCCTATATGGTTCTGGTGTTGAAATTTGAGGGGGTCACAGAGAGCAGCCGAGGCTTGGCACTGTGAGAGGTCAGAAAAGACCATTGTTGAAAGTGTACCTTGGTTGCAGTGCAGTGAAGACCCCAGGATTGCAGGGGTCATGGAGAGAAGCTGAGGCTTTGCACCAGGAGAGGTCAGAAGAGTCCATTGGTGAAGGTGCTGCCTCAGTTTCAGTGGTGACCCCAGCTTTTTGGAGATGCTGGTACCCTGGGACGACCACCAAGAGCAGCAGCAGGTGTGGAATGGAGTCAGCCTGGGCCTTCAAGATGAGCTGTGTGTGCCACAGATGGCAGAGTTGGAGAGGGGGAGCTGCAGAGACCCTTTGGAGCCCAGAAGATCGTGAGTAAATCCCAGGTGTCCAGCCTTGACCTACTTGCTGGACTTACATTTTGTTTGAGTGTGTCTGATTCTTCCCTTTGAAATAAGATAGTGCTTGTTTTGGATTTTACTGCAGCCCACAGTTAAGAGACTTTTAATGGACTGTGAACTTTTAAGTGTTTGGACATTCCAAGGACTGCGGGGCTTTTAAGGTTGTACAGTGTTAGGTTGTGATTAATGTTAACATCATACTTTGGGGATAAGAACTGGAAAGGTGGGGTTTAATAGTGATGTGTTTCGTGTGTCAAGTTGACAAGGGGTCAATTGTGCTGGATAGCTTTAGTGTCAACTTGACACACCTGGGTTGAGGGAGCCTCAATTGGGGAATTGGCTCCATTGGATTGGCCCGTGGCCACATCTGTGGAGTATTGTCTTGATTGTCAGGCAATTTGGGAGGGCCCAGCCCACAATGAGTAGTGCCACCCTGGGCAGGTTGTTGTGTACTGTATAAGAGGGCAGGCTGGGCATGAACCAGGGGAGCAAGCCAGTGAACAGCATTTCTCCATGGCCTGTGCTTCATCTCCTGCCTCCAGGTTCCTGCCCTGAGTTCCTGCCTTGGGCTCCCTGAGTGATGAACTGTGACCCAGGAGAAATAAGCTGAATAAACCCTTTCCTCCTCAAGTTGGTGTTGGTCAGAGTGTTTTGACACAGCAATGAAGACAAATTAGGACATCATCCTTCTTCCCATCATAGAATTATACCACTACACTTCAGTTACAGCTTCCTGGTAGGAATCAGTTTATGTTCCACTGACAAAGTTAGGAATTCTCCACACTTTCTCTGATCAATAAAATGTTAGGTGTTGTTTTGAGAATGCCTAGGTATATCTGGTTTGTTCTCTGTGTCCTTCTTATTTCTAGAGAGGGAAATACCAGATATCTATGGAAATACAGCCTGGACTCCAAAGTGAGACAGTTGGACCAGGCCTGCCACTTGAATCTGAGCCATACCCATGTACAGTCTGAAGCAGAACTTCCCAGCTGGTCCTCACATACACAATTGAAAAGGAATGAAAATGCTTATATACAAGTAGAGTGTGTTTTGACACCAGCTACCAAACTAATGCAACAGATGGCAGCCACAACCCTTTTAAACGTAGTTTATATTTCACAGCTACAAAGTTGGGGGTGGTCTCTGCCCACCCTCATTCATGCTCAACTTAGCACAAATTTACTATTTTCTACCACTTCGTCTTATTCAATAATTGGCAAAGATTAATCAAATAATTCAATAAAACATCCTAATTTTCAGTATAGTTGTATTATAGCAAAAAACTTCAAACCAGAACCATCAAATACTACCAAATTATTGAAATAGAGCCAGGTCCTGCTTGGCTCTCAGATATGAAGCTTCTGTAGTAAACTTGCCTGCTGGTGGTAGATGGACTTCCTTTTACTTTTTTGCTTGACAATGCACAGAATGTTGTCAACCCAGAAGTCCACCTAAGCTGCAGCATACACTCAGGATTACTGATGAGATCATCATCCATTTACCTCAGTATAGCTTCCACCTTCTCTCCTCAGACACTAGGCTTCTATTATGGGACTCCACTCTCACTACATAAATCAGTGGTTTCTTTTGCTAGCATGTATAGGCATTATCTCAAGTTAACAAAACACAGCAGTGCCCAATGTTAAGTAATAGACACCTTTATCACTCAGGAAATTATGAGGATTTGGAGATTATCTCACAGAAACATGGGTCAAAGCCAGCTAAAATCTTAATAACACAATCCACAGTTTTCAATGTTATGTTTGCTTTCTTACATGGAGTTATTGTGACAACAACTAACATATACCAAGTCTGTCTAGCTATCTATATGTCTATCTATTTATCTTCTATATATCGTCTATCTATATATTTACATATCTATCTTCTATCTATATATCTATTATCTACCAGCTATCTATCAGCTATCTATATATGGGTCTGAGACAATAGATGATTAGAAAAATATTTATCTAGATTTTATGGTCTTATATTCAAACAGATAAATCACCACAGCCATTTAAATATATTTTAAGCTATCATTTGAGATGAAAATTTAAAAAATAGTTTTGCATTCTATGATATTTTATCTGTCTTCATTGCTTTGACTTAAGCTGTGAGATTTCTTGAGGCTAAAGATGAAATTTTTGGATCTTGATGGAGACTTTTTCCTATTAAAGGGTAGTTACAATTGCTCACCTTGACCTTAAATAAATTTGAAAGTGGGAGTGCCCATTTTCTCACAGGGCAGTTGAGGGCATCCAGTTATATAAGTCTAACCATCACTCAAGAGTCTGGAACAAACTATACCTGTAGGCTTGGAAGGCTTTGCCCCAAAATGTCTCTAGACATTTTTCTTCCCCAAACGCATTTATAGACCTATTTAAACCTGGTTACATTTGAATTTCCACAGCTACAGTGTCATGGCAAAAACCATCATACTAGTCTGTCTGTCAGCAAACGTATCTTAGAAACTCTGTTTTCCATTTTCTGTGTGACCTTAAGCAAAACATTTTTCTTCATTATAACCCCATTTTCCATCTGTAAAACACAAAAATAGACGCACGAATCTTTGGGTTCCCTAACATTTCAAGTAACTCTGTTTCTCTTTGACTCACCACTGTGACCTTGGATGAATCATTTAAAGTCTTTGAGCCTGATTTTCTTCATATCTCTTCCCACACACTCCCTCATCCCCATAATGACAAGTCCATCTTTGGAGTCATCCTTGACTCCTACCTCTCTCACCTCACATTTTACATTCTGGCTGTCAGCAAATCCTATGGGTACCAACTTCTAAATATTCAGAATCCAGTCACTTATTGCTGGGTCCTAAATCCAAGCTGCTATTGTCTGGGACCAGAAAATAAACAATAAGAAAAAGCTCTTTTATATTAATATTTTGCATTACGCCTTCAAAACCATCACATTTGCATGAAGTCTTTTGATAAAATTCTTCAGAGTATTTTATAGTGAGACCAGATCTCAATTTGGAATAGTCTTATTTCAAGATCACAATAGCTACAATTGAGTAATGGCTGATGTTTTGTGTAGCACAAATCTAGAACAAGTGTTTTCTTGGCTACTTATTATCCTCATTGTAATGTTTCTAACAGAGTTTTCATGTTATAGAGGCTTGCCAACAACAGCAACACACACACACACACACACACACACACACACACACGCACACACACAGGTGCACTTCAAACCCTGGCCAGTTTCTCCTCACTTTACATTTCACTCCTTGGAACTAATTAACTAGTTTTCTTCAATAAACTTCTGGCAAAGAGTCCATGACTGATACTATCTCTAGGTAGCATTCCTATATTAATTAAACAAGCTTCCGAAGATGCTGTTATTATTGTCATAGTGAACATTGTGGGTAGTTTCCTGTTCCATTAAAAAAAAAGGAACTCATTTTTTAAGATGCACCGTGGTGGTGCAGTTGACATGGGGTGAAGGTAATAAAAAAGGAAGGATTTAAGATATAGGTAAATGTTTTTTTTTTTATTTTCTTATAAACTAAAGGAGTTGATTTCTCTAATTATACATTCAAGAAGTTAAGACAGATGTTTCCTTACTTTTCCCACTCATTTTTATTGGTTTCATAATTTATAAATTACCATATAACAAGAACTTCAGTAAATGTATATGGGCATGTCTCCCATCTTTGCCAAATAAGAAAATTAGAAGGCATTCCGTTGATGACCTCTTTTTTTAATAATTCTTTTTTTTTTATTAATTTTATTTATTTCTGTATGGGTATGAATGTACTGTCTGCATGCAAGTCTGTGCACCCGTGTCATGCAATGCCACGGAGGATGACCTCTTATAATGTTATCTGGTCAACCCAAAGTCCAGGGGACTCCTTACAAATGTTGGATGCTTTGCTTCTGGCGCAGGGAATGTAGCAGGTTGGGCTTACAAATGTTGGAGGCTTTGCTTCTGGCTCAGGGAGTGTACAGGTTGGGCTTCTCTGTAGGTGGCTTCCAGCACCTTCTTAGCCCCAGCACCTCCATCACAGGGATCTAGGACCCTCTGAGTCCTCTGCTTCCAGCCCAGGGTTCCAGGACCAAACCAGCCCAGTCCCTTCCAGTGCAGGGTGAGTGACAGGTCGGGCTTGTTGGCAGGTGGTGTCAAGGACCAACCCAGCCCCACTGCTTCCAGCCTAGGGTTCCAAGACTATCTAAGCCCGGTCATTTCCCGTGCAGGGTTGCAGGATCATCTTAGCACCTTCACTTCTGGTACAGGGACAGTGACAGGGCAGACCTCTCTGCAGAGTTCCAGAACCCTCAGAGCCTGTTGCTTCCAGCCCAGGGTTCCAGGACAACCCCAGCCCAGTCACTTCCAGTGTAGGGAATGTTGCAGGACCATCCAAGCACAGTCACTTCAGGTGCAGGATCTCTGGAGCTGCTCCAACTTCCAGACCAGATCTGGTAAGGCCCTACGGTCACCTTGGTAGTGACAAGATTGGGTGGGCAAAAACCAGTGTGACCCCCCCCCCTTGTGATCATCCTGCTGGGAACAGAGAAGGTGACTCAGAGCACAAAGTAACAAGAGATAGCCAATCTTCCAACCTAGGCGAACAGGCCTTCAACCAAAGGAAGAAGCACATGAACTTCACATCAGACTACAAACAACAAATCAAATCCACATGCCAAGAGCACAAATGAAAATCAACAACATGGCAAAAGCAAATAATAAATCCCCAACAAAATCTAGCAGTCTTACAGAACACTCCTACAATGAGTTCTCCCTGGAAATAACCCAGGACACAGACCTTAAAAGAACAATAATAAACATACTCAAAGAAATGGAGAGAGAGAATGACCAACTCAAGAATGAAGTGAAAATACTGAAAAGAATCCATGCTGAAATGAAACAGGAAACTGACCAGTGAATCAAGCATCTGGACAGAGATAATGACAAACTCCAAAGGGAACTGGAAACACTAAAAAAAAATCACAGGATGAAGGGAAAAAGGAAATTGCACATTGATCCAATCAGCAGGGAAAGATGGGAGAAAGTCTCAGTAACAGACTGGATGAAGCAGAAAGTAGAATATCAGTACTGGAAGACAAGGTGGAAGAACTGCAATGCTCAAACAAAGAGTATGAAAATTAAAAAAAAATCACAAGAGTGGAACAATTAGGAAATATGGGACATTATGAAAAGATCAAACCTCTGTATCATAGGGATAGAGGAAGGAAAAGAATCCCAGGACAAAGGTATTGATCAGATCTTCAACAGAATAACAAGAAAATTTCCCCAACAGAAAAATGACAAACCCATACAAATACAAGAAGAACATAGAACTCCAAATAGACAAGATCAGAAAAGGAATACCCCACACCATATCATAGTTAAAACACTAGACACTGCAAAAGAAAAACAAGTTACATATAAAGGAAAACCCGTCAGAATTACAGCTGACTTTTCAGTGCAAATGATGAAAGCCATAAGATCTTGGACCAAAATATTCCTAGTACAAAATGACTACAGATACCAACCCAGATTACTATACCCAGAAAAAATGTCAATTATAGTTGAAGGAGAAAGAAAAATCTTTCATGACATAAAAAAAAATAAAAGAATTCATGTCCAGGAAACCAACCCTTCAGAAAATACTCAAAGCATTTCAAAGGTCAGAGGAAGGGAGCAACTATCCCCAAGCAGCTATAGAGTAATGAATAAAAGTATAATTGCAGAAATACAAACCATGACCAAGAATGCAAACAGAAAATAAGGTAAAAGGAAGCAGCACACATCTCTCAATAATAACTTTAAATATTAATTGGCTGTTCTCTCCAATCAAAAACATAGACTAGGTCCATAGAATGGATTAGGAAACAGAACCCATCTGTATGCTGTCTACAAGAAACCTGTCTTAGCCTCAATGATAGGCACCAACTTAAAGTGAAAGGATGGAAAAAATATTCCAAGCAAATGGTACCAAAAGCAAGCAGGCATTGCTATTCTTATATCAGACAAAATAGGCTTCAAAGTAAAACTAATCAGAAGACACAAAGAGGGCCACTACATCCTTATCAAAGGATCAATTAACCATGAAGATTTCACAATCATGAATATATATGCACCAAACTCAGGGGCACCAGACATTATAAACACAATTCTATAGAACCTCAAGGCACAGATTGATCCCAGTGCACTAAAAGTGGGGGATTTCAATTCCCCACTGAATCCATTAGATAGGTCAACTGGACAAAGAATGAACAGAGAGATATCTGAACTGAATAATACAATACATCAAATGGACCTCACAGATATCTACAGAATATTCCACCCAAACACCAGAAAATATACTTTCTACTCAGCATCCCATGGAACATTATCCAAAATTGACCACATACTGGGACAAAGAAAAAAAAAAAACTCTGAAAATAAAAAAAATTAAATAATTTCATGTATTCTATCAGACCACAATGCAATAAAGCCCAATATCAACATCATAATAAGCTCAACTATTTACAAGAATACATGGAGACTAAACAACATTCTCCTCAATAATTAATGGCTCAAGGAAGAAAGAAAGAAAGAAAGAAAGAAAGAAAGAAAGAAAGAAAGAAAGAAAGAAAGAAAGTAAAAAAGAAAAACATTCCTGGAACTAAATGAAAAAGAAAATACAACACAGCAAAGCCTATGGGACACTTTAAAAGGAGTCCTAAGAGGGAAATTTATAGCCCTCAGTGCCTACATGAAAAAAGGAGAAAGAGGACAAATAAATGAACTAACATTGCATCTAAAAACACTTGAGATGCAACAACAAATGAAACCTAAACCCAACAAACAGGAAGAAATCACAAAGATCAGAGTAGAAATCAATGAAATAGAAACAAAGAAAACAATACAAAGAATCAATGAATTCAAAAGCTGCTTCTTTGAAAAGATAAACAAGATAGACACCTAGCCCAATTAACCAAAAGAAAGAGCAACTCTAAGTCAATAGTAGTTGTTATGAAAAGGGAAACATCACAACAAACAGTGAAAAGATCCAGACAATCATAGAAGAATACTTCAGGGCTGGAGAGATGGCCTAGTGGTTAAGAGTGTCAACTGCTCTTGCAGAGGACCCGGGTTCAATCCCCAGCACCCACATGGTGACTGAGAACTGTATTTAACTCCAATTCCAGGGGAATCCAATGCCCTCTTCTGACTTCTGCAGCATTGCACTACACAGGTGCACAAACCTACATGCAGACAGTACACTCATACACACACAAAAAAAAAAAAAAGAAAAAAATGAATACTTCAAAAACCTATACTCTACTAAATTTGAAAACCTAAGAGAAATGGATGAATATTTGGAATCCTGGAATTCACAAAAGATTAACCAAGAAGAGACTGACAGCTTAAACAGACCCATAATATATGAGGAAGTTGAAAATGTAATACTAAACCTCCCAACTAAAAAAGCCCAGGCCCAGATGGTTTCATGGCAGATTTCTATAAAATATTTAAAGAGGACTTACAACCATTATTACTAAAATTGCTCAGACAGATACAAGCACAGGGAAGACTCCCAAATTCCTTCTATGAAGGCAGCATTGCTCTAGTACCAAAACCAAGCAAAGACACAACCGAAAAAGAAAACTATTGACACATCTCATTACTGAATATAGATGCAAAAAATCTCAACAAAATATTTGCAAACTGCATACAGACCCATACCAAAAATATCACCCACCATGAACAAGTTGGATTCATACCAGAGATACAGGGATGGTTCAACATACGTAAATCAATAAATATCACAAAAGCCATAAATGGATTGAAAGACATAAACCACATGATCATTTCCATTGATACAGAAAAAGCCTTCTACAAAATTCAACACCCCTTCATGCTTAAAGTCCTAAGGACTGGAGGGAACATTCCTCAATGTAATCAAAGGCATATACAAGGAACCCATAGCCAACATCATCCTAAATGGAGAAAAGTTAGAAGCATTCCCCTTAAAGGCAGGAACATAGAAGGCAAGGCTGTCTCCTATCACCACTCCTCTTTAACATAGTGCTTGAAACAATCAACAGGGCAATAAGACAAGAAAGGTCCCTCAACTGAAGAGTGGACAGAAAAAAATGTGGTACATATACAGCGGTATATGTTCTATGCAGCGGTAAAGAAAGATGACATCATGAGTTTTGCAGATAAATTGTTGGAGCTAGAAGATATCATGCTGAGTGAAGTAACACAGCCCCAGAAAAACAATGAATGGTATCCCTCATCTGTGGATGCTAATGGCAATTACATAATTGTATGGCAAACTGAGCAATGTCAATGTGCTCTGAAAACAACTGTGTTCTTATAATGTAAACCCGCTTAAAAAATAAAAAGAAAAAATAAAATAAAAAAGACAAGAAAGGTAAATTAAAGGAGTACTAACTGGGAAAGAGGAAGTCAAATTATCCCTCTTTGCAGATGATATGATAGTTTACATAAGGGATGCTAAAAACTCCACCAGAAAACTCCTAGAAATGATTAAGAGTTTCAGTAACGTGGCAGGATACAAAATTAACCTAGAAAAATCAGCCGCCTTTCTCCACACCAAAAACAAGGAACTTGAGAAGGAATAAAGAAGACCTTCCCACTCACAATAGCCATAAAACAATAAAATATCTAAGAATTAACTTAACCAAAGACACCAAAAACCTCTACAACAAAAATTTTAAACACCTGAAGAAGGAGATTGAAGAGGACATCAGAAGATGGAAAGACCTCCCATTCTCATGGATTAGAAAAATTAATATATTAAAAATGTGCATTCTACCCAGATAAATATACAGATTCAATGCTATCCCAATTAAAATCACCAAGAGTTTCTTCAGACTTGGAAAAATATCCTTAAATTCATCTGGAAATACAAAAGACTTCGAATAGCCAAAGTGACCCTAAGTGAAAAGTACAATACAGGCGGGATCACTATACCAGACTTCAAACTATATTACAGGGCTATAGTCATAAAAACAGCCTGGTTCTGTCACAAAAACAGACCTGTAGGCCACTGTAACAAAATTGAAGACCCGAACTTGAGCTCATACAATTTCAGCCACCTCATATTTGACAAAGGGGCAAAAAAGACTCAATGGAGGAAAGACAGCATCTTCAGCAAATGGTGCTGGGAAAACTGGTTCACCACTTGTAGAAGAATAAAAATTAAACCCCTACCTCTCACCCTGTACAAAAATAAACTCCAAATGGATCAAAGACATCAACATGAAATCTGAAACTCTGAAGGTGATAGAAAAAAAAATGTTGGCAGCAACCTACAAAACATTGATGTAGGAAAAGACTTTCTAAATCAAGCAGCAGCTGTATAGGAAATAAGGTCAACAATTGAGAAGTGGGATCTTATTAAACTCAAAAGCTTCTGTGTATGGAAAGAAACAATCAATGAAGTGAAGAGAAAACCCACAGAGTGGGAGGAAACCTTCACCAGTGATACATCTGACAGAAAATTAACATCCAGAATACATAAACTACTCAAAAAACAAAGACCTAAGTAAACAAATAAGTAAACAAATGACCCACTCAAGAGATGGAGTAAAGAGCTGAACAGAGACTTCACAAGTGAGGAAATGAAGATGGCTGAGAAACATCTTAATAAGTGTTCAACATCATTAATAATTAAGGAAATGCAAATTAAAACCAGTCTCAGATATCATCTCACTCCAATAAGACTGGCTAAGATCCTGAAAAGAAAAGACACCAAATGCTAGAGAGGATGTGGGGAAATGGGAACACTCATCCACTGCTGGTAGAAATGTAAACTTGTACAAGCACTATGGAAAGCAGTGTGGAGAGCCCCTAAAATACTCAAAATAAGTCTACCACCTGAACCAGCCATACCATTCCTGGGTGTATAACCACAAGACTCATCCTACCACAAAATACATACACATCTATGTTTATTGCAGCTCTTTTCGCAATAGCAAAGAGATGGAATCAACCTAAATGCCCCTCAACCAATGAGTGGATAGAGAAAATGTGGTACATCTACATGATGTAGTTCTATGCTGCAGTAAAGAAAGATGACATCATGAACTTTGTAGGTAAATGGATGGAACTAGAAGACATAATGCTCAGTGAAGTAACACAGTCCCAGAAAAACATAGGACAAATGGTATCCCTCATCTGTGGATGCTAGCACCAAATCCCTAGTAGTAAGACAATCTGAACAACATTATTGTTATATTTATTTATTTATTTATTTATTTATTTATTTTGGTCTTTTCGAGACAGGGTCTCCCTGTAGCCCCAGCTGTCCTGGAACTCACTTTGTAGACCAGGCTGGCTTTCAACTCACAAAGATTTTATCTGAAAGCAAATGAGCTGTTATAATATGAATCAATTAATGGCCTCTAGAATTGACCTACCACTTACTTTCAGACTCTGTAATTACTGTATATGGGTGGAAGGTACGTATTTATGTCTTAGAGTAATATAAAATTAAAGGGGAAAGTGTGAATGTTTATTTTGGAATTAACATACAGTTTATTTTCAGAGGTCATAATTTTGATACATTTGTAATGGTTATATAGGCACATTTTGGAGCAATACAAAGGAGAGGGAACAACAATAAAATAAAGACTGGGTCAAAGAACTGACTGATACAGTTAAATTCTGCTCCAAACAACAAGCCTCTGCAGAAAAAACTTGGAAATACTGAGAGAAAGATGTAAGATATTTATGGCAGAAGGAATGAACTGGGGTGGAGTTGGGAGCAGGGAGAGGGGAATGTGTCTAAATTGGACTGAAAGATAATGTATGAAATACACAAGTCATCAATAAAAAAAGAAATGTTGGCTGCATGCCTACGCCATGTGTGAGGGGAGAAGGAATTTGATTGTAATTTATTTTCTGAACTCTTAAAGCAAATAGAATTTTCTAAATAACCAGAGACATCCTACTAAGTGTTGAAATGTAAACATCACTTAGAGGGCCGGAGAGATGGTCTAGCGGTTAAGAGCGCCGACCGCTCTTACAGAGGACCCGGGTTCGATCCCCAGCACCCATATGGCAGCTGAGAACCATCTGTAACTCCAATTCCAGGAGAACTCCAGTTCCAGGGGACCCCGACACCCTCTTCTGACCTCCGCAGCATTGCACGACACGGGTGCACAAACCTACATGCAGACAGTACATTCATACACATAAAATAAATAAATAAAATTAAATTAAATTAAAATAAAAAAAATCACTTAGAAACATGTCTCCAATTTCTGGGGTATTGGAATGATTGGATGATGGAAGGTGAAGGATCCTGTAGAGAGAGATCCTGTAGAAAGAGATCCTGTAGCTCGAAATTCATGTGAATTCAGGGTAAATAACTTTTTTAAAGCTATCCATATATAAAGAATGTCACCACCATTCAAATGCTGATATTCAGTTCCATTTTTTAAATTAAGATTGCGAGGTTAATCTTTACTGTTTGATTCCTGATCCCATGAGATCTCCATACTAGTGAGGAAATGTGGATTCTTGTGCTCAGAGAAGAGCAACCCTATAAATATCATTGCGTGGCAACTTTCCCATAAGGATATAAAAGGTTGAAAGGTCAAAAGAGAGGATGTCAGGTATAGCCACTGGAGGGCGCCAAATTATCTCTTTTAACTGGAACAATTTCTCCACCTCTGGGGAGGAGAAAAAAAACTTCAATTAAAGACTGGCCCTGAACGCAGGGTCACTATAATTTTGAATTTAGTTCTGCAAATCTACAGCTGTAGAAACTGAACACAGGACAGCTGCTATATCCAGGGATGAAGGGCTCTCTTAGATGAGGCCAGATCTTCAATGTTCCTACACTCAAGAAAATTGTCACACTATGTTTCACAGTGGTTCTTCAGAGACAACGAAGAAAAGCTGGTACCTAAAGATGACTGAACCAGAGTGATTTTCCCCTTTGTTTACAAATGTTCTGCCAGAGTGAGTTTCCGGAAGCTTCAGAACTATATAAAACGAATCTCCTACTCAGTGGGAACCTACAGGGTTATCTATTTTCTGTCAGCAAGTCATCTGGATTTCATTCACTCTTAGTACTCCAGCTGATTCAGGAGGTCGTTCAGTTGGTGACCCTTAAGGCCTACTAATGAACTTGGCAATCCTTTGTGCCATGCTGGCTGTTCGCACGAATGACTGAGCAATAACTAAGAGCAATAAAATGCTGCCTGGCATCTGTGTTCCATGGTAAGACGAGATAATTGAGACTACAGAGCAAAACCACTGGATAAAGCTTATTTCCATTTCAGTTCAAAGTCATAAACATTTGACAAAGTTACTGAAGGCTTTACTTTCCAGTGCCCTTTGTGGAGAGAATTAGGAGGGTCCTGGGTTTGCCAGCAGAATGAGATGTGGACAGAGCCCAGCTTAGTGCCTCCACCGGCGATCAGGAACATGGTGTCCCATTGAACTGTCACTGACGAACACTTCATAAAGCTGGGAAAATGTTGTGGAAAATGAATTTCTCTAGGATGAGTATATAGTTTTGCCTCTCACTCTATTATCTTCCAAACAGTAAAGTTAATCTCATGAAGAAAATGGAAGTACCCTTTATGCTTTGATATCATGCCAGGAACAGGATCACAGTGACTTACACTATATCCTATTTGGTGGCCTCATTATGGGGAAGTCACCCATCCATGACATAGCTGTGGTTCTGATACCTACTACTTCCTAAGAATTTTTTTCATCCACAAAGATTAAGCATAAAAATAATATTTAAAAGTTTTATTTGGAAGCTTCTAGATATGGCAAAGCATTTCCTCAAGGCAACAGTCACTCAATCCTCTCAGTGAAGTTCATCCTAAAGACATGAAGTTCACATTAAACTCAAATAAACACTAAACCAAAATGGAGGCATAGTAAGCCTTTTCTGTATAAAGCAAAAGGGCTCAAATTGTACTTTTGGAATGTAATCCACAGAATCTCAGGACTGCCATACAAGTATTGATCTTAAGGTAATCTACTTCTTTGAAATGCTGTCATCTTTCTGATAACTGACACATTTACTAAGTAAAAGTGATGTTTCTGCCTCTTTGATTACTGTAGGAAATCTTTATATACCTGTGACCTGGTGTGTGGGAACATCTATTTTAGCCATTGAGTTTTTCATTCTACTCTTTCCTTAGAACCTATCATAGACAGCATTCATAGTGAATCTCAAAATATTATTTGAATTCCATTGCATTAGTTGGTATACAATTCTAATAACCTTAGGTTACTTATTTGACTTTCATTAAGGACCAAATTAGATAATTAGCTGAGATATCATGGTAAAAGAAATATATTCTATTTTGAAGAAAAGCAACTTTTAAATCTGATTTAGATTTAGCAGCCGGGCGTGGGGGCGCACGCCTTTAATCCCAGCACGTGGGAGGCTGAGGCAGGCGGATCTTTGTGAGTTCAAGGCCAGCCTGGTCTACAAGGTGAGTTCCAGGACAGCTGGGACTACAGGGAAACCCTGTCTTGAAAAGACCAAAAAATAAAAATTAAAAAAAAATCTGATTTAGAGATAATTGATAATATAGGACCCCTGCCAATGGCCTCATATTATAGACTCAAGTAGATGGAATCATGGAGGTGCCAGGCAGGAATTAGTAGTAGAAATAAAAATATCACAATCTTACAAGGTCGGCCATCTCTGCTCTCAACAATTTTGTGTTCCAAGAGCCCACAAGTCTATGCACATTCTCCAACGCAGTAGATTGTGCAGCCTGCCGACCCTGTGAGATCCCTCATTGTCCACCTAGAGATTTCTGAAGGTCTGTGTGTTTTCTACAAAGTGGCAAATGGAAATTATCTTCCTTTGACTTCACATTCTAAGGCTGTGGCTCATGACTGACTGGAACATGGCCACTAAGGTCAGGATGAGCATTTGTGTATTCTTCTGTTTGAACGCTGACTGAAGCAAAACTATCTTGTGAAAAATGAATGGGCAACAATAATGTGTACTCTGAAATCAAGAAAGCATTCGGTGGTTTTGTGATACGGCCTAGCTACGGCTGCTGAAGCAGCTTGCTGCAACATGTCAGAACTATGATGGAGCACTGCACACATAAGAGTTTATGCCTGTGACTTTGCTCTGATTCCAGCTCATACATTCGTTCTCTGCCCTCCACGTGCAGCTCCTGAACTCTCACAGTGTGGTGTCTCCATGGTAATCTGTGCCAGCTTCCTGTTCAGTACTTGCACTTCTTTGTATAACTATTTTTTTTTTTTTTTGGCCTTTTCGAGACAGGGTCTCCCTGTAGTCCCAGCTGTCCTGGACTCACTCTGTAGACCAAGCTGGCCTTGAACTCACAAAGATCTGCCTGCTTCTGCCTCCCAAGTGCTAGGATTAAAGGCATACGCCAACACGGCCGGCCTTGTATAACTTTTTATTTACATGACAGTTTCCTTTACTGGGTTGTAAGCTTTGAGTGAGACACGAAGGACATGGTTACTTCTGTGTATAGCCCCATTTCTTTCTCCATTGACTACAGATTCAGCAGATACTAATAGGAAGAATGGATGAAAGAGATAAGAGAAGAGAAAAGGAGAGCACTGGAGAAAGATTCTCCCATTTGAGTTAAAAGGGTACACTTAACTGACTGTAACATTTATGTTCCCAAACTCCTCTCCTAAGAGGATAAAAGTACAACAATGGCATCACAGCGCTGTCTAAGTAGTAGACAGCCTCAGAACACACACACACACACACACACACACACACACACACACACAGAATAGAGTACATCTGTCCCCTAATAAATACTTCTGTTGGAGAAGTGGTTTTCCTATGAAAGACTTCATCTCTCCCCAGAGAACACCACGTTTTGTTGTTCTTCAAAGATAGGCAGAAAGCCACACACACCGGCTGACAGTCTAAGGACTCAACACTAAGTCTATGGTTTCAGAGATGAGGAATAATACGTTTGAACTAAGGAATGTGGCCCAACACAAGAACCAGAGAGTAGATAAAATGAGCATTGTGCAGTGCCTGCAAAGGCTTAGAGATGACTGGCACAAGAAAAACAATATTCTTGCTCATATTGATTAAACATTGTTGTTTTGTTAGTAAAGAAACAAACAGATGTCATAACTCTTGATAACATTTCACATGGCTCATTAGAAAGATATGGAATAATTAATTGGGTGTAGGTTTTACCATAGAGAAGAATGCAATCTAATCAAGGCTTTCTCTTCATAAAATCTCAATTAACATATCTATGTAAGTATTTCTATCTGTGCATGTCAGCAGTTATATACCTAGAAAGGATGACTCTACTTGAAGACAAAAATCAAGCTTTTGATAGTCATTATAAATAAATCAAATAATTTCATTTCAAGAACTTTCACTAAGGCCATGTACTACATCATCCAGGTAGACCTTTATTTGAGGCTCCTCTGCAGTCACACCTCACTATCCTTTAGAGAGTCTATCCATGTCCTAGGGTGGATGATATTCTGATTCTTCTTCATCCCACTCTCTAGCTGTAAAATCAATGTTGGGGATGACTTTCCTGTCTCTGTAATTTGGCTATACACAAGTTTTGGTCATGCTTAAGAACAGTTTTTATATCCCAGGATATTTTTCCTTATTTATTGTGTGAAAGTAGCAACTGAAAAAACATCCTTTTTAGTAAAGAGATCAAATTATAGAAAGGATTTCATTCCTTTTAGTCAATTAAAATTCCTTAATGAGACAGCTTTAAAGAATTTAAAAAAATCCAAATAGTTAAACTTCAAAAGCATCCCTATTGTAATTTCTGTATTTCACCCATACTCTAAGAAGGAAGGAAATAAATGTCACTATTGAGGTTTTCTACTCTGGGAAATAGCAGCTTAGAAAATATAAGTATGTCATGTAGGATGCTCATCAGGCAAGTTGCAGAAGGTACCAGAGAACTGATGCTCCTGATTTAATCTGTGAGTACACTATCCCTCATACTAACAATTTTCTTTTACTTACAGTTACACATCACTCACAGAGGCTGCCTAATAACATTCAAAGTGCTTTTATGTTAGGAAGTATGTATTTGAAATAGCATTTGCAGTCCTGGATACATGGCTTAAAAATTGTTGCCTCTTTTACTACAAGATGGTCATCAAATCTTCAAACACTAAGTTTACTTTGATAGCAGTCACAGTAAAAATTTCCAATGACAGTCAGAAGTCACACCATTTCAGTGTGAGAAACTTGTTTTAAAATTTTTAATTTTATTTATTTTTATATTATGCATATAACCATTATGCTTGCATGTAAGTTCACCTGTACCATATAGTGTCTGCAGAAGACAGAAGAGGGCATCCGATCCCCTGGAACTGGCACCACTGACAGTTGTTAGCTGCTATGTGGGTGCTGGATTTGAACTTGGGCCTTCTGCAAAATCAGCTAGTGCTCTTAACCACTGAGCCATCTCTCCACCCTGAGAGAACCTTGACATTTTTATGCCAAGGGCACAACCCCTTTTGTTATCAGTGTGATTATCTCTATAGGAAACAATAGTGAGATGACATTAAGAACCAATGTTGAATCATTAAAGAAGGAATTAAGATGGCAATCCAGAGGAGGTAGGATTATAGGAATGTCCTGACTCACTCCATTCAGCCTTTACAGAGCCCTGTGGAGATGCTCAGTTGTGCTGCTCATAGAGACAAGGACTTCATAGAAAATGTGGCCAAATAGACAGTCACAAGGGATTATGTATAGAACTGAGCCGTGTTCTTTGGTCGCTCTTCAAGGATGCTGTCTTCCTTCCCCAAGGCTATGTCACAAAATAATAAAAATTGGGTTCCTTAAAATAGACTCATTCTCTGACTGGTCAGGACAGGAGGATAGAATTCCAAAATCAAAGAAACCCAGATTTCTAGGTAGAACTCCTTGGCATTCCTTGACTTGTATGTGCCTGACCGTCTTCTTCAGTGTCCTGTTACCACATCCAATCTCTAGTCCAAATGTCTCCTTTTCCCAAAGACACTGCTCATCCCAGAATAGGACCTAGCATCATGGCCTCATTTTAATTTGCATTATCTCTATTAATCCTTATGTTAAAATAAAGATCACAGTTTGAGGTATAGAGCTAAGGATGGATATATATATATATATATATATATATATATATATATATATATTTCAATTTATAGTACAAGATTAACAAAAAATACCTCTAGGAAAAATGTACTTACAAAAATATGATGTCTATTAACAGGAATCTATAAGTCAAATACCTAAGCTTATGATTTGTCATTTAATTTTAGGTAAAATATTGTAATTAGCATTGTAAAAGTAAATAACTAATTTCAGAAAAAGAAAGCAGATAGAGTTCTGTATTACTCAAGGCTCTAAACTCATCCTTCTTTTCCATCCCCAAAGTTTATTAAGCAGACCAGTCTCAGAGTAGCTCTCATTTTGCAGCAAGCACCTCAGCACAAAAATGACTCCATTGTGTTAAGAGGTCTTAGGTCAGAGATTATCTTTCTACAAATATCCAGGAACTTGCAGCATGCCTGGCATGGATATGTCACTAGGTATATATTTCTTGAATGAAGGAATAAAGTGACAGAAAACTATGGAACAATATTATGCTCACAAAGTGAAGCTGTGGAACGCCAGACCCCAGATCTCCTGTCCAAAAGCTGCATCCATGATCTGTTTGACCCTGAGCCAGTCACATCATCTCTGTCTGCCCAATTCCTCATGTGTTGAACCAACTAATTTCTCTGTCCTTGTGGGTTTTCACCATGGGAGTTAGGTGTTTGCCATACTACCTAGCATTGACCAGTGAGTACCAGATCTTGTCACAGCATTTCCAGACACTCTTGTGACTGATTCAGACAGGAAATAAAGTGAAACACTAAAGCTCAAGCCCTCACTAGCTCTTTACAACTACACTACCCTCTACCTCACTTACACATCCCCTTTGGCCCTTTTGACTGAGCTCTGGTTTCTCATCTCTTGAGGAAGTTCACTCTGAACACATCTTTGCTCTGAAATTATCTATTTTGGATGTTCTTTTGGCTAGTCAGTACTTCCATCAGTACATGGAACTCTCCAGAAGTTGTAGGTCATGACTCTGATTGTTCGTTTCCAGTAGAACAGAGTACTGACTTGTCTTTCTGTAGACACTCTGGCTGTGCACTCTCTCTGCCTTCCAAAATAGTTCATGATTCAACATCTAGTGTGTCAGTCAATTCAGATGTCTGAGGCAAGGGCTATAAAAATACCTGTAATGATGGATTTTCTAAAAGCAACTCCGTTTCTGTGTTTGCATTCAGCCCAGCCTGTGTTCTGTACTTGCATTTGCTGTTTAACATTTGCTTGTATTCTTATTCCAGTCACCTGCTGGGAAATGCTAGTGACTGGAATAATGCTAGTTAGAAAGCAAGAAAGGACATGGGAAATTATTTTGTCAGAATTACATGTAACACAGGAATAAAAGACAAAGAATGTAATCACATATACTCTTTCAGTGCCTCAGTTTCCCATTGGCAAAATGAGTTTAATGATATTAGCCACCTACCTCAAAGTCTTGTTGTCAGGATTGATTAGGTAATTACTTCACCCTTTGATCTTGTCCAATATGCATTAAAGGTCGGCTAACGATTTCAAAGTCTAAGTCTAGGTGTTTTATGGCCACACTCTGGCTTCATTCACAGTCATAGAGCTGTGTTCTGTGAGGTTTTAGTGATTTTCATCAAAACTAAACTAAGGCTTTGCTTTAAAAGCCTAAGTTATAACCGTACATTGACACAGGATGGATGCCATAATTTGCTCATGAAAAGAGATTAATCCTCAGACCCTCAAACCAGAGACTACAGGATATATTCAAGGATCCTTTCCAAATCAAGCAGATGATACAATGATTCAAACCATGTTGAAGGCTATAAAAATTGACTTCAAAAAAATACAATATAGTGACATGTTGTGTCCTGGCGTGCGGTGTCAGGAGAAGGTGACTTAACGCCCCTTTCCTCTTATATCACCTTTCAGATTAAAGATTTTTCTTGAAGACATAACCTTTTCCAGCCCTTTGTATGCAGGGCAGTTCTGGGTATACTAGAGAGGCTGAGAGTCTGGAGTTATTTTCTGCAGGAAAATGGGAGACCTCTTAGTTTGTTCATATCGAGGTACTTAGGGACTAAATAATGATATGGTACTCTTTGGCTAGATAAGGGATGTGATCAAGTTGCTTACTCTTGTTAGTTTCAGCTTATTCAACTGCAAGTGGAAAACATAGTGCTGTTTTCTACTGTAAAGAGCTTGGGTTTCTGACCCTGTTTTTATAGCCTCACACTCTTCTGTCATTTTGATTATGTGTCTCTCTTTTTATGTCTTAAACTTGATATTTAGACTCTAGGTTCATTGGCAGGCTCTCTATGCAGCCCTGTTGGTTTCAATCATCATCTGAGGCCATATTTTCAAAATTACATTTCAATGCTTGCTGCTTAGCCTTCTTGGGCCATCCCTCCTTTCAGAAATTCTAGTCACCAAAGTGCGTCTTTTCTTTGCTGTGTCCACTTTAATTGGCTCATTGTAAGTGTTCTGAAACTCTATGGAATGAATCATGATGGAATCTGGATTGAGACTTCACTTGACTGACAGAGCTCCGAGAAGTGTCAGACACCTGCTCTCTCCCAAGTCCCTCATCTCTCCTACTTTATGAGACTGAGGTTCAGGACCAAAGCATTCTAGTTAGCTAATTCCATCATAACCAATGAAATTGAAAAGAAGGGAGTCAAACTGTGTTAGGTGATCTTCTTTCTTGGAAATGATATGTCTCAATTATTGAAATCTCTCCTTCATTACACAGTTCTTTACTTGACTGCTTCCTATACCTCACCAATAACAAGAATTGTCTAGATTGATTATATAACTCTATGTCCAAGTCCTTTCCCAATCATACTGCCTCTGTAACTCCAGGGAATTCAGGTAGATATTTGCATTTTGAAAAACATTATGAAATTGTTCTTCTTGTATGTAAACGTGTTTGGAAACCACTACCTTGAAAAAGTGTTTTGAATACTGGCAGGAATCTGTCTGAGGATTTCACACAGAAACTAGTATCTGTTCTCCTGAGGTATACAAAATACTATTCTTTGAATGAGTGTGCCTTTGTTTAAAAATAGTCAAGTCATGGGAGCTGGTTTGTTTTCTGGGGTTTTCATAACAAAATACTAAAAACAAAGTGGCTTATATACAGAAAGTTCTGGAAGGGAGAAGTCTTAGCTCACGGCAAACTTTAGCATGCTACCTATGAGAGCTGTAAGAAAGGGTGCCCACACTTCTACCTCCTTAGCTTGTGGTGGCAAGCGTCCCAATCTTCACTTGACATTCTCTCTGAATGCATCCTTGTCCACCTAGAGGGCAAATTGACAGAAGCTGTTGGCTGGAGAGATGGCTCAGCAGTTACGAACACTGTCTGCTTTGACAGAAGACCCAGGATCAGTTCTCAGCACCCAAATGGTGGCTAACAACTGTCCATAACTCCAGTTCTGATGAACCCAAGGCCCTCTTCTGGCCACCAGGACATTGCCTGACACAGACACTCTTAAATAGATACAGGCAAAACATTTGTGCATATGACACAAAAATAAGTTGAAAAATTTAAGTTACAGAAGCTGTGAGCAGGGGAGCTGCTTCATGTCTCATTCCATCATCTCAAATCCTAGATTAAAATGAGCAGGCATCTCAGGCCATAGTTAAAGATGGGTCAGGAGGGTGTGCTCAGAAAACCATGGTGATGGAAGGAAGATAACATCTATAGACAGGATGTAACAAGAGGCACACCATAGGTAAAGATGGGTCAGGAGGGTGTGCTCAGAAAACCATGGTGATGGAAGGAAGACAACGTCTATAGACAATATGTAACAAGAGGCACACCATAGGTAAAGATAGGTCAGGGGGGGTGTGCTCAGAAAACCATGGTGATGGAAGGAAGACAACGTCTATAGACAATATGTAACAAGAGGCACACCATAGGTAAAGATGGGTCAGGAGGTTGTGCTCAGAAAACCATGGTGATGGAAGGAAGACAATGTCTATAGACAAGATGTAACAAGAGGCACACCATAGGTAAAGATGGGTCAGGAGGGTGTACTCAGAAAACCATGGTGATGGAAGGAAGACATCTATAGACAAGATGTAACAAGAGGCACACCAAGAGATATATTGTCAGATCCGTGAGAAATTTACAGTATAATTGACAGGAAATTATATCTTGAGCTGAAGTGACAAAGTATTAAATGAATATCAGAAAAAATCAACCACAAATGATATTCCTAAGTGACAAGGATCCCATAGATATTAGCGAGGAACAACTGCTAACAAATGCACATGGGGAAAGAAACAAGAGTTCCCAAGCAGAGCCATCTGGTGACAAATGGTGACAAATGATGAAGGAGGACTTCAAGTAGGAAAAGAGACAGTTTCTGAATGTTAACATAGAGAAGCAGGAGACAGTGCACTAGAGAAATCTGCCTGTGTGACGCTGAGCTCACGTGCACAGCAAGGAGGGCTCAGCTTGCAGAACACAGGTGTGTTAGTCCCCTGGATTCACAGCAAATTGCTTTCAGCCCCTTATCTCATTTAATACAGCAACCCTAAGAGGCAAACATAAGCATCCCACTTTATAAATGAAGACCTTAAGAATTTATGAAGTTACAGATACCAAATAATAGAGCTCATGGGAAGCAGAAAAATGAGCCTGAAACATGTGTCCATAACACTGGAGCATGGGCTTTGTCCATCACATGCTAATCTGAATAATTCAGCTATTTGCATATCAAAGGCCACTTGTACCAAGATGCATAGAGTAGCATTGTGAATATTAATAAGGAGAAATTAAAAACTCACCAATACAGGAAACATTTCAAGTTTATTTTTTACTATTTAAAATGTATTATGAGATGCTAGTAATTATAGAGAGTGATGTCTATGGTACTTTGGACTAACTAAAATAAAGAGATTAAAAATAGTGTGACTATAATAGGAAAAGTTGTAAAAATAAATAAGCATAAAATAACTTTAAAGAGTGTATATAAGTGCTGTGCTGGTGTGTAGTTCATTGGTAGGGCATTTGTCTGGCATGGCCAAGGCCCTGGTTTAATCCCAGAAGGTAGTTTTTTAAAAAAGAACTACAATAAACATGGATGTGCATGTATCTTTGTGGTAGGATGAGTCTTGTGGGTAGATATGAAGGAATGGTATGGCTGCGTGAGGTGGTAGGCTCATTTTGAGTCTTTTTTAAGGGCTCTCCATACTGCTTTCCACAGTGGTTGTACAAGTTTACATTCCCACCAGCAGTGGATGAGTGTTCCCTTTTCCCCACAACCTCTTCAGCATTTGGTGTCTTTTGTGTTCTTGATCTTAGCCAATGATATCAGAGTGAGATGATATCTGAGAGTGGTTTTAATTTTCATTTCCTTAATTATCAATGATATTGAACACTTTTATTTTTGGTCTTTTTTTGAGACAGGGTCTCCCTGTAGCTCCGGCTGTCCTGGAATTCACTCTGTAGACCAGGCTGTCCTTGAACTCACAAAGATCCGCCTGCCTCTGCCTCCCAAGTGCTAGGATTAAAGGCGTGCACCACCACGCCTGGTGATATTGAACACTTTTTAAGATGTTTCTCAGCCATCTTTCCTTCCTCACTGGTGAAGTATCTTGTTCAGCTCTTTACTCCATCTTTTGAGTAGGTCATTTGTTTTCTTCTTTGTTTTTTTCAGTAGTCTATTTATTCTTGACTTTAATGATCTGTTTATTGCAGCTCTCTTCACAATAGCGAAGAGCTGGAACCAACTCAAATTCCCCTCAACTGACGAGTGGAGGACAAAAATGTGATGTATCTACACAATGGAGTACTACTCAGCAGTAAAGAAAGATGAAATAATGAACTTTGCAGGTAAATGGATGGAACTTGAAGCCATTATGCTAAGTGAAGTAACAGTCCCAGAAAAACAAGTGGCAAATGGTCTCCCTCATTTGTGGATGCTAACACCAAATCCCCAGATGAAAGGCAAGCTGAACAACATTATTGTTATATTTCTGTTTATCTGAAAGCAACTACGTTGTTATAATGTAAATCTTTTAACCAGCTCTAGAATTGATCCGCCACTTACTTTCAGAATCTGTAATTACTGTATATGAGTGGAAAGTATGTATTCATATTTTAGAGTAATATAAAATTAAAGGAGGAAAATGTGAATTCCTAAACATAAAAAAGACAGAGAGAGATGCAGGACAGTTATGGCAGAATGCATGATCTGGGTTGGGTTAGGGGGGAAAGGAAATGGGAATTTGTCTAAACTGAATTGAGAAACAATGTCTGAAATACACAAAACATCAATGAAAGCATTATAAAAAAAAACTAGCAAATATAAAAAGAATATGTGAGAGCTAAGTGAAATATCTCCTGGGAGAATTTTTTTCTTTCATATTGCTAGGTTTCTACATTTTCCCTAATCACTAATCACAACATTTGTGGAAAATTTTATATAAAATTATATTGCAAAGTTGAGAACAGAGATTAAATAAGATAGCTGATATATTTAAATAAGGCCCTACATTTCACAGGATTCCATAATGTTATGCCACAGAAGCTAAGACTCCATCATTACACTGATTTTTAATGTGTTTCATGAGAGTTTGTTCCTAATTTGCTATAACCTACAGATACTAGGAATATTGGCAGCAGTCACGGGAAATACAGAACAACATAGAATTGCACAGTCCCAGTTTGTGCCCGAACTCTGTGATTCATTTGTCAGCTTTGTCATTTGGGAGAAACATACTAAAACTGGTTGAACATTGGATGCAAAGTTCATTTTCAGTAAATCATTATCATGTGACACCCTTCTGGAATGACATGAAGCTCTAAATGGCAGCATAGAATATCCCAATTAGAAATTCAAGCTGGTGCATTTCTTAATACCTACTTCTTTCCAATACATATAGAGAGCAAGAGGTGGGTTGGGGAGATGGATAGAAAGAAGAGAAAGAAAATCAGTTGGATGAAAGGACAACAAAAATAATAGCATTACTTTTATAGGAATGAAATTCTAGGCTGCAAACATAGCCAAATGAGGAAAGCATTCCAATCTAAGGGTTCCTGAGGCCAAGCATAAATCCCGGCTGCATTTATTTCCCAGCAGCCAGTGCAAAACAGGTTATATGATGGTAAGCATCAGACGGGGGGGACCAGACCAGTGCTCCATGGACACAAAGATATATTCAGAAACAAACATCCTTATCCTTGTTGGTATACAAGGCAGAACTGTATGATTTAATGCATAATGCCACAAAGTTATGTTTCACAGCAAATGAAGAAGTGGATTCTACGTGACTATATTTTAAGGGATTTTCTTTGAAAAGTCAAGGACTTAAATCCAGAGTCACTGAAGGCAGTTTCGCAAGGACTCTGGCTGTGCCAATCAAGGCTGTATTGGCTTCAGCTTCTGTCCCTGACTTCTTCTCATTTATCCCCTTTTCCTTATTCTTCCTGACTTTGCTCCTTCTCTTATAGGAAGACACAGAGAGTAGCAAGAATGTGAATTCTTGAACCAGATTGCTCATTCTAAATTCCTTTTCTAGGGTATACTGGCAGTTGACCCAATGCCTTCAATCTTTCTGTGTCTCTGCTTCCATATGTGGCAGTTCACCCAATGCTTTCAATCTTTCTGTGTCTCTGCTTCCATATGTGCAAAGTAGGTTTACTCACACCCCACCCACAGGACGGTTACACATAAAGAATAACACTATGAGCAATATGATAAACAGTTCATGTGACAACACAACTTGAGTTCCTGTAACGTATCATGTGATGTAATATATTGTATGTTCAAAGACAAATTATTGCCTAACTGCAGGCATCTTCCCTTTAGTAGCAGAGGTAGATCTCTAAACTGGTAACTCTGACACAAATCAAGGGTTTTCAACAATTACAAGCAAGGTTCACAGTGACAATTTGGTACATAGACTAATGGAGGTGAAGGAAATCCTCCTGGAATAGGTGATATATAAGTCCAGTGTAACAGAAACAAAAGCAAGAAGAATGCTTTTCCCTATGCCAGGCACACTTCTAGATATTTACATAGTTAATTTCATGTAAATCTTTGAAATATTTCTGTGATATACTTTTGCTAATTAGGAAGCTGAGGCAAGAAGAAATTAAATAACTTGCCTAGAATGGACATCATTTTTAATATTTTTATTTATTTATTTATTTATTTATTTATTTATTTATTTATGTGTATGAATGTTCTGTTTGCATGTAGGTCTGTGCACCCATGTTGTGCAATGCTGCGGAGGTCAGAAGAGGGTGTCGGATTCCCCTGGAACTGGAGTTATGGTTCTCAGCTGCCATGTGGGTGCTGGGGATTGAACCCGGGTCCTCTGTAAGAGCAGTTGGCGCTCTTAACCACTAGGCCATCTCTCCAGCCCCAGAATGGACATTTTTACTATATTAATTTTCCCAATCCACGAGCATGGGAGGTTTTTCAATCTTCTGATGTCTTCAATTTCCTTCTTCAGGGGTTTAAATTTTTTGTTGTGGAGATATTTGGTGTCTTTTGTTAGGTTTGTTCCTAGGTATTTTATTGTTTTTGATGCTATTGTGAGTGGGAAGGTCTCCTTGATTTCCTTCTTCAGTTGCTTGTTGTTGGTGTAAAGAAATGCTACTGATTTTCCTAAGTTAATTTTGTATCCTGCCACTTTACTGAAGCTCTTAATAGTTTCTAGGAGTTTTCTGGTGGAGTTTTTAGCATCCCTTAAGTAAACAATCATATCATTAGCAAAAAGGGATAGCTTGACTTCTTCTGAAAACAACTGTGCTCTTATATTGTAGAATCTCTTTAAAATAAACAAATAAAGGAAAAATGAAACAAATTAGACTTGAAGGAAAAAGTTATCCATTTGGAAAAAACAATAAAGAAATAATAAATCTAAAAATAAATAAATAACTTGCCCAAGGTGCATAGCTAGAAAGTGGCAGAGTGGAGTGACTGTGCTCTTAGTTAAAAATGTAAGTTATGTCTTCAGCATCATAAACGTGAAAGGACATGGGACAGCTTGTAAGGGGGAGATGGGCACCAGTCTGGGTACAGTGATGGCAGTGTAGATATAGCAGGGGGAAGCATGTTCTGTGGAAGAAAAATGCAACCAGGCAAGTGTTCTCCAGGCAAGTGTTCAGGAGTGCAAAAAGGTGCTTTGATCATGGAGGTACCAGCTAAGGGATTATTGTATTGTGCCTGAAATAATCCTCTATGGATCTGAAACCCAGCATCTCAGCAAAAAATCTGTACATAGCCCCATGAGAGTGACTAAATATCTATAATTCTTAATTTCATTATAGGGACATGGACAAATAGTTCTATTAAATGGCAAAGTGTGAGATATGAATACTTGTACACTGGATGATGTCTAGTAGAATTCCAAGGAATGATAGTCATTCTTTAAAAGATGCAATGTGGCATGCAGCTCCTTTAGGTCTGCCTGCCGTTTCCATGAATAAAGTTCTGTTGACAGTTAAATAGATGCATTATGTGAAACCAGTGGAAACAGACAGGACACTTTTATGCCCAAGTTTATGTGGACACGCAAGGACAAAAATCATACCCAAATGTCTACACTAGATAGAGGGTTGGGTCCTACACAGTGTAGGAAAAAAATCTCATAAAGCTAAACTCTACCCTGAACATTTCTTTGGAAATTGCCGCCATGCCATCCTTCAGCAAGTTCGCCATTCAGACACTGAAATCTATGACTGTTGCTTCCATCCACTGGTGGACACTTGCCTATCTTTGTATATTTGTGGCTCTTTATCTTCCTGTCAATCCCTATTGAATGAGAATAGTTGAATTCACATAAATTACATGAACACATAATTCAAGTCATTCTTAAACATGCCAAATTGGACTGGGGGTGTTATATGGTCTTCTCATTAAAGGGAACAAAGTTTTCTGAAATAGATAATGTGTCATTAGCTGAGTCAAAATGTAGGTCTTCCCTTGCATATGTTATTTTAAATGAACTATTCCAAGAATTGCTTTTTTTCTTGTCTTATAACCCTCTGTGGCTCACCAATTTTATAGAAGACAAAACATACTCAGAAAGATGAAATGATTTATGAAAAGAATAGGGTTGGCAGTCTGAGGATTAAAATTAAAGATTCTGCCATGAAGCTTCACAGTTTAAATACTGTTTCCACTACCTCAATAGCACTCCCTCAAGCTGCCTCACAGCAGAGAAGGAGGAAGCATCCATGCTGGGCATGGGACATGTCACACGACCCCCTCTGAGACTATTGACAGAAATGAATCATGAAGACTATAGAGCTAACAAGGGCAGGAAGTGAAAGAAACGTGTCCAGGGACTCAAAAGATGAAGATTTTCCGCAGAATAATAGCCTTCTATAAGAAATAAAAGGACCTTCAGTTTAAGAACCAAACTGAGCAAATGCCTAAAATTCAGAACTACATTTCTTATAGTGAAACCAGAGAGATGAAAAAACACAGAGACAAGATATATAAGCAAAGAGAGGACATCAGTGGACGACTGTGATGAATGGAAGCAGACGGATCAGATGAGAAGGAGATAGCAAATATTCTACCTGCCCTTCATCTTTCCCAGTAGAGTTCAGAAAACAAATGAATACCTTAGGACATTTCCATGTTCTTTAAACTGATCTGATCTGCTTGTAAGAATGCAGCAAATGAGATACACTTGGGAAAAGATTATTTCAGGAAGAGGTAAAGAATTTTAGCAACATTCCTCATTCAGTAGGCACAAGTACAGTAATGGCTGAAAGGTTAGAAGTCAGGAATATGTGTAACTGTTATCAAGATTGCAAAACAAATACATTTGTCCAAAGCTTAAGAAAAAGTAGAAACAACAGTTACCTAGAGAGATAGCTCACCAGCTGACAGCTCTAGTTATTCTTACAGAGGACCCTGGTTCAGTTCCCAATACCCACATGGTGGCTTCTAACCACCTGTAACTCCAGTACCAGGAGGACCCAATGCCTTTTTTAGTTTCATCCAAGACAAGACCTGCACATGGTGTACATTTGTATGTGTAGCCAAAACATACATGCACCTAAAATAGAAAATAAATAATTGAAAATTAGTAACTACAAATACATGGTCATCCTTTGCTATGATACTGCCCCAATAGAGGCTGTATCTATGTATTGGTCCCCTTTTAATAATGAGGTAGGCAGTGGGATCAAGACTTTAAAACAGATCTAAATCCTTCAAACAGAGTTTTCACATGGCCCTATAAAACAAGTGCATGGCTTCTGAGAGAGTAAGAGTTAATAAGTATGTCAGGAGAAGAACAGAAATTAATAAATAAATAAAATCTTTTATCTGGAAAAAGAGTGAGATTGAAATCCTATAAAGGGGCTCAGGGCTTTTGCCCTGGGAGTAACATTCTTGCTTTCTGGTTATTTAAAGTACACATAGGGGTTTTCAGGTTCAAAATGTTTGTCCTGAGTCTTAGTACCCAAAGACGAATTCATCCCCATGGTATCAGAGAGCAATACATCACATCAAAATATCAGTAGCTTACAGGAAGATTTAAGTTTTGCCCCCACAGCACACTGGCAGCTGCAGGTCAGCCACTTGCACCTCTATGTCATATGTCTTCTGACTGAATTATGGATGAATAACCAAAGTCCTGTTGAGGCTTACATTTCTGTGGCAAAGGGAAAAGAGAAAGAGAGTTGGAGAGAGCTTAAGATACCTTTAAAAGCTTTTCCTGGGACATGGCCCGAAATATGGCAAATGTGAACTTCCCACAGAAGAGGTAATGGCTGAGGATGTATAATCCATCTTAGGGAAAAGAGAAGAGAAAAATTATCAGAACCAATAATAGAATCTATAGTAGTCTACTCTCAGAGCCACAAGAACTAACTTTCTTATCAAAGGTAAGTTACTCTTACCTCTATCCATGAAGTGCACTTGGAATGCTTTATGGCATATGACAGGGATGGATGTGGCCCCACTAAGTCAGTATCCTGTGAAATAAACACATATATACATATTGTTCAACACATATCAGAAGCATATTTGCTAAGCCACAAGGTTACATATGTAGTAAAAATTACACTATTCGGAAACATGAGCCACACAACCTGATTCTGGCCACAAAATCTCGAAGATATGGGAGGACCCTCTAAGTCACTGACCTGGCCAACCTGGCCATACCTGAACAAACATATACTCAGCCTTCCGAGCAGAGAAGGAAAATGAACAGCCATGCCCTGATTTTTGAATAGTAGCAATTAGTCCAAAGCTTGCATCCAGGCTGTCAGCACATTTTTTTTGTCAATTAAATGGATTTTTAATAATGGTAATACTGTTTCCTCTGATACTTAGATCTATAAAGCTTCTAAAAGTCTTAATTGTAAGCAGAGTAGTCAAACTACAGAGGGAAATTAGTTTAGTGTTTGGTTAAAACTGCATGATATAAATCCACCTTTTTAATTCTGAAGATTTTGAATGTATATTTTAATCATCTTTATGCCCTCTCCCTTATCCGAACTACCCATATCCTTCCCTATCAGATTTCATGTCCTCTTTTATATATGTTAAGGCTTACTAAGAAAACTTGGGGTACCCAGATGTCCCTCAGTGCAAGTGCATCCACTGGGGTCTAGTCAGCCTATCTAGAGTCTGAAATTAACTCCCCTTCCCTGGCAGTAATCAGCTGCCAATAGATTTTTTTTAATTTTTATTTATTTTTATGTGCGTGAATGTATTGTCTGCATGTAGGTTTGTGCACCTGTGTCGTGCAATGCTGCAGAGGTTAGAAGAGGGTGTTGGATTGCCCTGGAACTGGAGTTAAAGACGGTTCTCAGCCGCCATGTGGGTGCTGGGGATCGATCCTGGGTCCTCTACAAGAGCAGTCGGTGCTCTTAACCACTAGGCCATCTCTCCAGCCCCCATCCAATAGATTTTTGGCTAAGGTTGGGACCTGGTGCCCATTCTCCCATGTCTTTTTGAGGTATTTGTCTGATTGAGCTTGTATGGGTCTTGTGCATCCTGATACTATTACTGTAGGTTCATCTGAGCAAGGTCCCAGGAGCCTGTAAGACTTTGTTTCTATGAGATCATACCCCTCCTCCCTTGGCTCTTAGAATCTTTCCAGCTCTCTTCCACAATGGACTGTGAACCCTGGGTTGGTGAAGTTTAACATGTGTTCTGCCCAGGGACCCACACTCTGCAGATTCTTACAGTCTACATTTTGGTGATGTGTGGCGTTTTGAGTGCATTGCCCTCTGTTATATTATGGAGCTTTATGATAAGAATTGAGAGGTGGACTGGTCTTCTCTGTGCACCTTGTTCCACTCTATTCCATGAGTGTTAAGTATAGAGGTTCCCTTGTACGTGTGTCACTTAGGGTTGGGCATTCACAGACACTTATTCTCTGTTTATGACCAGCTGTGGAATTCTATAACTTCCATTTGTTGCAAGGGAAGCTTCTTAGATCAGTAGTGACTGGCATACTTGCCTGTAAATATAAGAATCCATATTTAGGATATTGTAATAAATTACATTTATCCTAGGTGTGACAGTGTTGCGATTTTCTCCAAGATATATGACCTTTCCAGCCATGTGAATTTGGCTATGTTTAGAGTACCACATCTAAGTTCCTTCTAATTTAGTGGACTTTAAGTCCAATTATGTAACTGTTAGTTACTGCCAAGATAAAATGGTCAATAATGCACCAATTTAGTTTGCTGTGCCAGGCATTGCTGTGGTATTTCAGCATTAAAGCTTGGCTTGGATCATTGAGTAGTGGTCTCTCTTAGGAGCCTGCATCGAATTCTCCAAAACTGTGAGAACGAGCCTTCAAGGAGTTGGCTTCCAGGGCAGTTCCAGCTTCTTTGCTCCAAGTTCTATGTCTGAAGTATGTCCTGTCTTCAGCAATAGGGTTTTGAGAGGCAATCAAGAGCTGTGGCAATAACCTGTGTAATTTTGGGAGTCTCCTGGACTACCTGGGTCATCAACTACAAGAGAGGTTTCTCCTGACTGGCACTGTTTTGTGTTAGATAGCCTTCAGCTATGCACATGGACTCGCATACAGAAATTGTATGTATACATTTTCAGTGGGATTTTGAGCTAAGACATTTCCCTCTGGTTTTACACACCAACTAAGCATTATTTATTCTCTCTCTCTCTCTCTCTCTCTCTCTCTCTCTCTCTCTCTTTCTCTCTCTCTCTCTGTCTCTCCATGTCTAACCCTCCATCCTCCCCCCTCCCATTTTCCCCATTTCACCCTTGACACTACATGTCTCCTAATATCTTTGTCTTGTGGTCCTTCTGTTCCTTCACCTCCGTTGTTACTTATATAACCTTCCCTCTTCCCCTTCCATCTAATCACTGTTCATGTCTGCTTTTCCCACTTGGTAACACCTGTCTCCTACTATTCCGTTCTCAGGGCTTTCTTTCCCCTACCTTCCTGGATCCTTTCTATTTTCCTGGCTCCTACAGTAACATCAGGATATATACTCACATATAAGGATTTGGTGCTAAGATCCACCAAGGAGGGGGAATGTATGCCATTTGCTTTTCTGAGTCTTTGTTACTTCGCTTAGCATAACAACTTGTAGTTATATCCATTGCCATGCAAATTTCATCTTTATTTACCATGGAGTAGAGCTCCATTGTATATATGTACCACATTTTCATTATCCACTCATCAGCTGATGGACAATTATATTGCTTGCACTTCTTAGCCATTTTGAAAAAAAGCAGCAGTAACTGGGAATTCAAGTACCTCTGCAGTACGATGAGTCCTTTTGGTATAGGCCAAGGAGTGGTATAAGCAGATCACATGGTACATTCATTTTTAGTTATCTATAAGAATCTTATCCAGGAACACGTACTTTGCTGTCTCTTATTATTTAAAACGTAGCCACTTGTGGCCTGCTGTGTGCATTACACTCTGTTGTGTAAGAAATCTTCACTGGTGAGAGTTGTGGGGTACACTAGCTTTCTCTCTACCCCTTGTTCTGCTAAGTTCCATGAGCTTTAGGTATAGAAGTTCAACTGAAGATGTGGCGCCTACGACTGGGCATCTCTCAGATGTACATTCTGTGTCTGAACACTTGTATGATTCTTCAGTAGCCTCCATCTGTTGAAAATAAAGCTTCTTTGGTAAGGGCTATACGACACCCTTGTCTGCAAATATAGCGTGTGGTAAGAAATTTAATTCGGCCGGGCGTGGTGGTGCACGCCTTTAATCCCAGCACTCGGGAGGCAGAGATAGGTGGATCTCTGTGGGTTCAAGGCTGGCCTGGTCTACACAGCGAGCTCCAGGACACCTGGTACTAAAAGGGAGATCCTGTCTCAAAAATACCAAAAAAAGTGTAAAAACAAAAAGAAAGAAAAAAAAAAAACCAAGAAATTTACTTTGCCAGAGATATGACAGAGATAGAGTTTTCTCTAGGATCTATCACCTCTCCAGCCATGGGTATTTAGATGAGTTTACAGACCCATGAGTTCACTCTTATTGAGAAGGCTTTAAGTCCAATTTCATAGCTGTTGATTACCAGGACTCCAGTATTACACTTCACCCACCCATACTTCAGGGACCACTGAAGAAGAGGAGCCAGAAAGATTGTAAGAGCCAGGGCTGGCTTATGAACGTAGGGAAGCAGGGACTTCCAGACCACTGCAAGCTTGCACATGTGAAGTTGAGGCAATGGTGTCATGGAACACAAGACCCATGCCAATTCAATCAGAGAAGGCCTCAAGGTGGAGTGAGAGAAATGGGTGGCAGGATGGCCCTAGACTGAGAAATACTGGAGACTGATTAGGCCTTACTTATGATCTCTTGTTGTCCTGACTAGACTCCAGTGAATGAATGTGCACTGAAGAATATCTGGGTACAAATGGTTGTTTGGATAGGAGTTAACATGTAAGGCATGGTGGAATACATGAGGTCTGGTGGGAAGTTGGGGGACACAGATGGGGAAGAGAGTCGAAATTTGTTGATAAATGTTCTACAAAATGTACAAAAGCTCAACAAAAAAATTGAAAAGAGTTCTCCACACATCCATTAAAGACATGAGTCTGTAACTTTCTTTTCTTTTGTTGTTCTTGAGTCCTTACCTGGTTTTGGTATTAGAGTGATATTCATAGAAAGAGTTTGGGTGTTCTCCATTTGTTTCTATCTCTTTGAGTTACTTAAGAAATATTGGGTGCAGATCTTCTTTAAATGTCTGGTAGAATAGTGCTGTGAATCCATCTGGGCCTGAGCTTATTTTTAATCAGGAAGTTTTGCATTATTCTTTCAATGTCTTCACTTTTTATGTGTGTGTTTCAGCTGTTGGTAGCTTCTGGTTTAGCTTTGGTGGTTCCCATGAATTTAGATCCATTTCTTTTATTTTTTTTTCAAATTTAATAGAATATAGGTTTTTAAATATTCCCTTATAAAGCTCTGGATCTTTTTGTGTCTGCTGTGTTGTTTCCCCTTTCATCTCTGATTTTGTTGATTTGGAGTTGCTCTTTCTTTCTTTTGTTTAACTGGGATAAGGGTCTTGTTTATATTTTCAAAGAACCGGCTCTCAGATTCATTGATTCTTTATATTTTCTTTGTTTCTTTTCATTAATTTCTGCTAAGATTTTTTTTTTTGTAATTTCTTCTTATCTGCTGGGTTGGAGTTTCATTTGGTCATTTTTTTCCAGGGTTTTGAGTTGTACTGTTAAGGAATTGATTTGTGCTATTTCTGATTTTTTTAATGTAGGAACTTAGATCTATAAATTTCCCCCCCTTAGACCTGCTTTGTTATACCATTTTTTTGAAATTTTGTGCATTTCATACAGCATTTCTTAATCAAATATAGACCCATTCCCCTTTCTTGCCACCCCCCAACCACTCCACCAGAGCTCATGAATTCTTCCACACATGTGTTTCATCTTTTTCTCAGTTTTTTAAAAATTTTTCAATGCAGAAGTTTACTGTTTTGGGCAGAAGTTTGCTATTTCAGTCATAAGTTTGACCCAGTCTTTTTTGTTGTTCTTCCTTCCAATTTGTATTTCTCCAAAATATGCATATATAAACACCACACATATACCAAGATTATGACATATGAAAATAAACTATAGTTTGATTCCAAAACAGGTTTAGGGATTAAACTTTTTACAGTAGAGGTATATGGAGATAAGGAAAACAAAACAAAAACAACAACTTTACATTCTTACATTACATAGCAAGTTGATAAGTAACATCAGGTATTGTATTCACTACAGATGAAAGAAAAAATAATTATTCAGTTTGCCTTACAGATAGAGATTTGCATCCACAAATAAGGGACATCATATGTCGTTTGTTTTTCTAGGACTGTGTTACTTCATTTAGTATAATGGCTTCTAGTTCCATCCACTTACTTGCAAAGTTCATGATGTGATCTATCTTTACTGCTGAATAAAATTTCATTGTCTACATGTACCACACTTTCTTTATCCACTTATTGGTTGAAGGACACGGGTTGGTTCCAATTCTTTGCTCTTGTGAAAAGAGATGCAATAAACATGGATGTGGAGGTATCTCTGCAAAATGTAACTCTGCAATCTCTTTATATTTTCTTTCTTTCTTTTCATTAATTTTCACTCTGACTTTTTTGTAATTTCGTCTCATCTGCTGGGTTTGAGTTTCATTTGGTCTTGTTTCACATTGAGGTCTTTGATCCATTTGGAGCTAATTTCTGTACAGGGTGAGAGGTAGGGGTTTAATTTTATTCTTCTACAAGCGGTGATCTAGTTTTGCCAACACCATTTGCTGAAGATGCTGCCTTTGGGGGTCTTCTTGGTTCCTTTGTCAATGATACCTACTTTTAAAATGTTACAGAGGTTTCCTTGTGTGATATTACCATTTTCATTTAGTTCCAGGAATACTTTCCTTTCTTAATTCCATCCCTGACCACTCATAATTCAGGAGTCTGTTATTTCTTCTTTTGGTATTAATTTTTAGTTTTATTGTGTTGTGATCTGATAGAATTTGTGGAATTATTTAAAATTCTTGTTTTTTAAAGCTTTATATTTATGCCCCAGAATGTGCTCAATTTTAGAAAAACTCCCTGGCTACTGAATATAAAGTGTATTCTTTGGTGCTTGTGTATAATATTCTGTAGATGTATGTTAGTTCCATTTGATATATGATATCATTTAATTCAGATCTCTCTGTGTTTATTATTTGGTTCATGTGTCTATTGGAGGTAGTGGAATATTGAATTCCCATATGATTTCTGAGTTGGGTTTAATCTGACTGTTAAAGTTTTGGACAGTTTTTTGTTTTGTTTTGTTTTCTATGAATTTGGGTGTACCAGAGTTTGGATCATTTTTGTTCATGATTGTAATATCTTTTTTCATCAATTCTTCGATTGGCGTGAAGTGACCCTCTTTATCTCTACTGATTAGTTTTAGTTTGAAGTTACTTTGTTGGATAATATATTTGGAACTCCTGCTAGTTTCTTAGGGCCATTTGCTTGTCACTTTTTTTTTTTTTTTCATCTTTTTACCTAAGCTAGTGCCTATCATTTAAGGTGAGATCAATTTATTGCAGACAATAAAATGATGGGTTTTGTTACTTAATCCACTCAATTAGCTTGTGTCTTTTGATTAAGAAGTTCAAATCATTGATATTTAAAGTTATTATTGAAAGATGTTTATTTTAATTCCAGTTTGCATTCTTGGTCTAATTTTATGTTTCCATAATTGCACTTTCAATTAGTTTCTTTCAGTTCTTCTTGGATACAGTTGTTCCTTTCTTCATTAATTTGTTTTGCTTCAACTCTTCTCTGAAGAGCTGATTTGTTGGACATGAATTGGTTCAGCCTGTTCATGTCATAGAAGATTTTTCTTTCACCTTCAATGATAATAGACAGTTTTACTGGGAAAATTATTCTGGGTTGGTATCTATAATCATTTAGAATTTGTTTTACTTTAGTCCAGGCTCTTCTCACTTTCATAGTTTGCAGTGCAAAGTCAGTTGAAATTCTGGTGGGTTTTTCTGTATATATGACTTGTTTTCTCTTTCAGCTTTCAGTATTCTATGTACTGTACATGTAGTGCTTTTACCATAATATGCCATGCAGTTTCTTTTCTTTCCTATCTAGTTGGTGTTCTATGTGTGTCTTGTACTTGTATGGGTATTTACTTCCTTACATTTGGGAAATTTCCTTTTATAATCCTGTTGAAGTTCTGGTCAATACTTTTTGCCTGGGAGTCTTCCTCATCTATGCCTATGTTGGATATTTTTTGTTTGTTTTCTAGGTGCCCTACATTTCCTGCATATTCATTCCTCCTTTTTTCTTTTATTTTGCATATTTTTTTTGCTTCAGAGGTCCAAGTATTTGGCTTTATTGTACAATATGGATATTCTGTTTTCCATTTAATTCAATCTACTGGTGAGGCTTTCATTACGAATTGGCTTACTGAAATTTTAATTTTCTTCTTTTCAGGCTGCATTTCTTCAGTATTTGTTTTCTTTTGTGAATTTAGTCAAAAATTTATCCCTGCCCTCTTTTAGTTCTTTGAGTCATTTGTGTGATCTTTAACCTTGTTGAATTCTTTGATCATATTTATGATTGCTGTCTTAAATTCCACATCCTGGGTTATTTCAAGGGGATTTTCAGTGTAGAACTCTTCTACAGGACTTGTAGTATTTCATGGGGACATATTATTTTTGTATTTCATATTATTATTTTTTCACTGTGGTTTTGGCATTTGGATTTATTTCATTGTTTACGATTCTGGTATGAAAATAAAGCATTCATTTGTTGAGATGAAGTTTGATTCTGTTTGTTTTATTGATGTACCTTAGTTACTTTCTCATTTGATATGAAAAGCTAGTTGGTCTAAGCTTCCTGTTTTCTCTTTTGATTTTTTATTTTTTGGGGGGGTTCTTTTTGAGATACAGTCTCCCTTTAGTCCGAGCTGGCCTGGAACTCACTGTGTAGATAGGCCAGGCTGGCCTTGAACTCACAGAGATCCACCTGCCTCTGCCTCCTGAGTGCTGGGATTAAAGGTGTCCACCACCATGCTCGGCTTCTCTTTTGATTTTAATTTGGAGGAACCAGGTGGTTCCAATCAGACCATTCAGGACTTCTCCAGGAACATAAACTGGCCTGGCTAGTTAGGGGCACTTCAGTAGCCTCAGATTAATAGTGCCAAGATCCAAGAAGAGCAGATGGGAAAAGGGTGTGCTGGTCCATGCAGCAAGCAGGGAATCTTAAATCCTGGAGCACTGGGAGGGACTGGAGAAGGTCCCAACGCAGGGGGATGGTCCTGGGGCAATTTGCCAGGCTCACCTTGGAGGACTAGTCATATGCTCTCAGGCAGTCTCTAAAGGTCTACAAGGAAGGCGACGTCATGGGCTGAGGAAGTTCAGGTCCCTGCTGGCTAGTAGCCTGGTTCTGGAACAATGTGCGGGACACCAGGCACCGATATGGATCCAGCACAATTTGCAGAGCTCACCCCAAAGGGAGCCTTTCAGTAAGGAGACCTTAGGTAGACTCAGATATCTGCATGCAGGTTGTCAGCACTGTGAGCAAGTCAACATTCTGCACGATTTTGCTGTGTTGATTTGATTCTAGCCACGTTTGTATGTAATAGGCACATTCTCCAACATGACTAGTCCTCTGTGTCTCTAGAAGGCCTAATCAAGTCTCCATGGAGCCTGCCCCCAGCTTTCATCTCCTGGAGACATTTCAAGCCATGAAAGGGCTTTCTTCCACTTCCTTTACTTCATTCAGAGGTTTTAACTGAAATATGACAACCATATACCTGATTTTGTCTTTGCTAGGAAACGTAACTTGTTTTTGTTCCTCAAATAAGTTTTCAGTTTTAGCATTTACTGGTAAATAAGGATCCTTGAATACTTCTGTTCTTAAACCATCACCTTTCTTCTTCCTATCACTTCAGCTTCAAAGCAGACCATTAATTTTCTGAACTAATCTCCCTTTGGAATCTTTTCCATGGATACATTGACAAATGCAGTCAATTGCAAAAGAAGGATATCAGTATGCTCTACCTTCAGTATTCCTGCCCAGAGTTGCATGGCTATTGTAGAGATGACCTGCCTGCCCAATTATGACAAAGAACAGTTTTACCAGGGCATTGTCTTTTGCCACTTTCAGGCCACCATTTTTCATGTAAGGCAACCTGAGTAACATTAATATTATATATCTCTTTATCTAAAAGCACCTGTGCCTTTAGAATGTGAATCCCTTAAAGGGTTCTAGAATTGACCTACTATTTATTTTCAGATTTTATAATTTTGGTACAAGCTTGGAGGGTATGTTTGCATATTTTAGAGAAATATAAAATTAAAAGGGGAAAATGTGAATCCCAAAATATGATTTGGAAACAACATACAGTTTATTTTCAGATGACATGATTTTAGTACATGGGTGACATACATAAATGCATATGTTGAAACAATATGGATCGGAGGGAACAACGACAACAAGAACTGGGACAGGGAACTGACTGAAGCAGTAGAGCCCCCCCCCCTCAAAAAAAATAATCTTCTGCTTTGGAAAACTTTGAAAAGACTCAGAAGGGGAAACAGGACATGTATGGCAGACTGCATGGACTTGGGAGGAGCAGGGGGCATGGAGGGGAAATGAGTCTGTATTGAACTGAGAAGTGATGTATGAAATGCACAAAACTTCAATAAAAGATTTTAAAAAAGAAAGAATAGAGTTCATGATAAATTTTTTCTTAAGGGTTCTTGCATAACATAGCAACTTCCAACACTATGAAAGCTAGAAAGTAAAGACCAAGCTTTAAAATCAGACTGCATTGATTTCTCCCTTTTTTGTTCATATCAAAATATATATATTATATATAGTTAATATATATAATATTATATTATATATATTATAATATCTTCCTATGGTCTTTCCGTCAAACTTTTCAGTGACCTGTTTAAGAGCAGAGGGCATGGGATTCCTGGTCAACAGCTGCAAAAGCAGAGACTCCACTCCAGAACATGTCTTGAGTTTGCAACCTATGGTATCTTAGTAGGCACAGTGTCCTCCCAGTTTTAAAGCATTCTTTTAACTTTTTTAATATGTATATGTTTTTTATTATATATATATATATAGATATATACTATATATATTATTTTTTTTTTTTATAGAGTTTTTTAATGTTAGTTTCCCATATGCCTTTTCCAAAGGCTTTTAGTGTTAATCTCTTTGACTATACTACAACCCACTCTTGTATTACTCACCCCATTTAGCCTTCCTACTCTACTTTATCACTTCAATACCACTGCATTCTCTCTCTCCTCCCAAGGAGCCCCCCCACACATGGCCATTGATTAGTTTTTAACATTTCTGGATTTTAAAATAAAAACATGTGTATCTAAGATTTCAAAGCTGGCATCCAAGTATGAGAAAGAACCTGCAGCATTTGTCTTTTGAACTTGGGTTACTTCACTTAGCATGATTGTTTCCAGTTCTGTTGGAGATCACATTGCATGTCCTTAAGTCAATATCAAAAACCCTGAGCTTTGGAAAGCATCAGCAAAAGCTGGCCACACAGGGGCTAGAAATAGTGTCTCAAGACCCTGTATTGAGGAACACTGCATGGCTAGTGAGAGGTAATTGGCCTGGTTAAAAGTTTCTAGAGTTCCTGGTTCTGAGGGAAACATCTTGATTTATGACCCTCAGCTCTCAGAAAGAGAGGCCACTGTTCTGGTTTGTCTTCCATTGCTGTGACAAAACACTCTGACCGACACCAAGTTGGGGAGGAAAGGGTTTATTCAGCTTACATCTCCTGGGTCACAGTTCATCACTCAGGGAGCCAAGGCAAAAACTCAGGGCAGGAACCTGGAGGCAGGAGCTGAAGCACAGCCATGGAGGAATTGTGTTCACTGGCTTGCTCTCCTGGCTCATGCCCAGCCTGCCTTCTTCTTTTTTTTTTTTTTTTTTTCTGATGTATATCAATGTACTGTCTCTGCATGCAGGTCTTGTGCACCTGTGTTGTGCAATGCCGCGGCGGTCAGAAGAGGGTCTTGGATCCCCTGGAGTGGAGTTCTCCTGGAATTGGAAGTTTCAGACGGCTCTCAGCCGCCATGTGGCGCGCGGGAGATCAACCCTGGTCCTCTGTAGAGAGCAGTCGCGCTCTTAACCGCTAGGCCATCTCTCCAGCCCCAGACTGCCTTCTTATACAGTACACAACAAACTGCCCAGGGTGGCATCACTCATTGTGGGCTGGGCCCTCCCACACTGCTTGACCATCAAGACAATACTCCACAGATGTGGCCACAGGCCAATCCAATGGAGCCAATTCCCCAATTGAGGCTCCCTCAACCCAGGTGCGTCAAGTTGACACTAAAGCTATCCAGCACAGCCACACATCCTGTTTATCAGATTGTACTAGGAATCTTGCAAGTAGACTAGAATGGAGTTTTGCAAGTAGCCACAAGCTCTTTGTCTTTATAAGCTGGAAACCCTGGAGAGTAACCGAATCCACTTGCTGCACACTGACATGAGTCTCAGAGTGTTTACTCCACAGCACTGAAACCATCTTCCCAGGAGTGGAACCCCTGAAATGGGAGCTGGATTCCAGGACAGTTCATCTATTTATCTTCAAATTTCATACTTTTTTTTCTTAAATTTCATTGAACTTTTGCTCATTTCATACAACACTTCTTAATCAAATGTAGACCCATGCTCCCTTCCATGCCCCCACTCTGCCAGAGCTCATGCAGTTTGCCATACATGTTTTGCATCTTTTTCTCAGTCTTTTTTAAAAACTTTTTGATGCAGAGGTTTACTGTTTGGGGCAAAATTTTAATGTAATAGTCAGTTCTTTGACACGGTCTTTTTGTTGTTGTTCCTTTCAATTTGTATCACTTCAAAACATGTATATATAAATATTACACACATACTGGAATTATGATATCTAAAAACAAACTATAGGATAATTCCAAAACATGTTTAAGGGACTGACATTTTGACAGTAGGGTTGTATGCAGGTAAAGAATAAAAATATTACTTTATATTCCTACATTACATAGCAAGTTGATGAGTAACATCAGATATTATATTTACTAAAATGAAAGAAAATAAAAGAAAAAATAATTACTCAGTTTGTCTTACAAATAAAGGTTTGGTGCTAGGATCAAGAAATGAGGGACATGATACTTTGTTTTTCTGGAGCTGTATTACTTCACTTAGCATAATGGCTTCTTGTTCCATTCATTTACCTGTAAATTTCATGATGTCATTTTTATTTACCACTGCATAAAACTCCACTTTCTCTATCCACTCATCAGTTGAGGGGCATTTGGGTTGGTTCCAGCTCTTCACTATTGTGAAGAGAGCTGCAATAAACATAAATATACATATATCTTTGAGCTAGGATGAATCTTGTGGGAATATACCTAGGAGTGGTGTGTCTGGGTCAGGTGATAAGTTCATTTTGAGTCTTTTAAGGGTTCTCCACATTGCTTTCCATAGTGGTTTTACAAGTTTACATTCCCACCAGAAGTGGATGAGCGTTCTCCTTTCCCCACAACCTCTTCAGCATTTCAAATCTTTTGTTTTCTTTTTTTTTTAATTTTTTTTTATTATTATTTATTTTTGCATGTGTATGAATGTATTGTCTGCATGCAGGTCTGTGCACCCATGTCGTGCAATGCCGCGGAGGTCAGAAGAGGGTCTCGGATTCCCCTGGAACTGGAGTTCTCCTGGAATTGGAGTTACAGACGGTTCTTAGCCGCCATGTGGGTGCTGGGGATCGAACCCGGGTCCTCTGCAAGAGCGTCGGTGCTCTTAACCGCTAGGCTATCTCTCCAGCCCCAAACTTTTCTTTTTTGACATCTAGTCATCCTCATCTGTCTTCTACTTCTTGGTATCAACATCATCATCCATATCATCTTCTGCTCCCCTATTGGTGGCACCTGTCTCAGCTTCCTCATCTTCATCTCCATC
>VZQC01010921.1:2121235-2195642 GCA_009823505.1 Rhizomys pruinosus
TTTTCTTTGTTTTTTGAGTAGTTTATATATTCTGGAAATCAATGCTTTGTCAGATGTATCTGCAGTGAAGGTTTCCTCCCACTCTGTGGGATTTCTCTTCACTTCCTTGATTGTTTCTTTTGATGTACAGAAGATTTTGAGTTTAATGAGGACCCATTTGTCAATTGTTGACCTTAACACTTGCACAGCTGCTGTCTGATTTAGGAAGTCTCCTATGCCTATGTCTTGTAGTCTGCTGCCAACTTTTTCTTCTATCGCCTTCAGAGCTTGATTGATTTGTTTTTCTCCTTTACTCCTTGATTATGGAGTGTTGACTTGTCTAAGCTTTCGGCTTTCTATTGGAAGTCTAACTCACTCTTCTTTTTCTGTTCTGAAGGTTCTCCAAAAATTCCACTTGGACACTCCTTCTGCAATCCTAGTTGGTGGGGGTTGCAGGGGGGGGGGGGCTGTTTAGCCAGCACCCCGTACCTGTGCTTCAGGTGGTCTTGGGAGATCCCTGATTTCAAGACTCACACAAACCCACCTTTCATATCAGCTGGGAGGACAACTCTGCTCCCACAGCAACACAAAGAAATGTAATCAAACAATCCTGCTGAAGCACCCAGCTCCTACCTGTGGTCTTGGCAGATCCAGATCTCAAGACTCACACAAACCCACCTTATACCAACTGGGAGGACATCTCCGCCCCCACAGCCACACAACGAAATGCAATCAAACAATCTGCCTGGCTGAAGCACCCAGCTCCTGCCTGTGGTCTTGGGAGATCCCTGATGTTGAACACTTTTTAAAATGTTTCTCAGCCATCTTTAATTCTTCACTTGTGAAGTCTCTGTTCACCTCTTTATTCCATCTTTTGAGTGGGTCATTTGTTTTCTTGCTCCTTTTTTAAAGTAGTTTATATACTCTGGATGTTAATGTTCTTTCAGGTGTGGGAAGGTTTCCTCCCAGTCTGTGGGTTGTCTCTTCACTTCTTTGATTGCTTCTTCCACTGTACAGAAGATTTTGAGTTTAATGGGGTCCACTTGTAAATTGTTGACCTTATTTTTGTGCACCTGCTTTCTGATTTAGAAAGTCTTTTCCTATGCCTATGTCTTATAGGTTACTGTCAACATTTTTTTCTATCATTTTCAGAGTTTCAGGTGTCAAATTGAGGTATTTGATCCATTTGGAGTTGATTTTTGTATAGGGTGAGGGTAGAGGTTTAGTTTTATTCTTCTAGTAAGTGGTGATCCAGTTTTGCCAGCACTATTTGATGAAGATACTATCTTTCCTCCACTGGCCCCCTTGTCAAATATGAGGTGGCTGAAATTGTACGTGTTCAAGCTTGGATCTTCAATTTTGTTCCATTGACCTACAAGCCTGTTTTGGTACCAATACCGGGCTATCTTTATGACTATAGCCCAGTAATATGGTTGAAGTCTGGCATAGTGATCCCCCCTCTATTACTATTTTTGCTCAGGGTTGCTTTGGATATTTGGGGTCTTTCGTTTTACCATATGAATTTAAGAATGTTTTTTCTAAGTCTGTGGAGAAAATCATGGGGATTTTAATTGAGATTGCACTGTGTATGTCTATTACATTGGGTAGCATGGACATTTTTACTATAATAATTTTTCCAATCCATGAGTATGGGAGGTCTGTTCGTCTTCTGGTGTCTTCTTCAACCTCCTTTTTCAGGAGTTTAAAAATTTTGTTCTAGAGATCTTTGGTATCTTTTTACGTTTTTTCCTATGTATTTTTTGAGGCTATTGTGAGTGCGAAGGTCTCCTTATATTCTTTCTTCAGTTGCTTGTTGTTGGTGTAAAGAAAGGCTACTGATTTTTGTAAGTTAATTTTGTATTCTGCCACTTTACTGAAACACTTCATCTTTTCTATGAGTTTTCTGGTGGTGTTTTTAGCATCCCTCAGGTAAACTATCATATCATCTGCAAAAAGGGATAGCTTGACTTTATCTTTTCTAATTAGTACTATTTTCCTTTTCTTGCCTTATTGCTCTAGCAATTGTTTCAAGCACAATATTGAAGAGGAGTGGAGATAGGGGGCAGTCTTGCTGGGTTCTTGCCTTTAAGGGGAACACTTCTAATTTTTTTTTTACTTAGGTTTATGTTAGCTGGGTATATGTTGTACATTGCTTTGATTATGTTGACTGATATTCCCTCCAGTCTAATTCCCTCTAGGACTTTAAACATGAAATAATGCTGGATTTTGTTGAAGGCTTTTTCTGCATCAATTGAGATAACCATGTGTTTTTTGTCTTTCAGTCCATTTATGTACTTTATGCTATTTATTAATTTATGTATGTTGAACCATTCCTGCATCTATGGTATTAATCTAACTTGGTCATCATGGATAATCTTTTTGATGTGTGTCTCTATGCGGTTTGCAAGTATTTTTTGGAGAAGTTTTGCTTCTGTGTTCATTAATGAAATGGGTACATAGTTTTCCTTTTTGGTTGTATCTTTGCATAGTTTTGATATTAGAGTGATTCTGGCTTCATAGAAGGAATTTGGGAGATTTCCCTCTGCTTGTATACTTCTGAACACTTTGAGTAATAATGGTTGTAAGTCCTCTTTAAATGTTTTATAGAATTCTGACTTGAAGCCTTATGGGCCTGGGCTTTTATGGGCTGGGTCGTTTTGAATTACTCTTTCGATGTCCTCATATGTTATGGGTCTGTTTAAGCTGTAAATCTCTTGTTTAGGCCTTGGTGATTTCCAGGATTTCAGAAATTCTTCTATTTCTCTTAGGTTTTCAAATGTAGTAGAGTATAGGTTTTTAAATATTCTCATATGATTATCTCAATCTTTTCATTGTCTCCTGATGTTTCCCTTTTCATCTTAAATTTTATTGATTTGGAGTTGCCCTTTCTTTTGGCTAACCAGGCTAGAGTTCTATCTTTTTTTATCCTATCAAAGAACCTGCTTGTAGATTTATTTATTTTTTTGTATTGTTTTCTTTGTGTCTATTTCATTGATTTTTGCTCTGGCTGGTTTTTGCTATTTCTTTCTTTTTTTTTTTTTTTTTTTTTTTTTCTCTTTCAAGATACAGTCTCCCGTAAGGCTTCTGGCTGTCTGGAAACTCGCTCTTTAGACACAGGCGTGGCCTTGAATTCACAAAGATCCACTTGCCTCTCCCTCCCAGGTGCTAGGATTAAAGGCGTACGCCACCACGCCCAACTGTTTTTGCAATTTCTTCCTGTCTGTTGAGTATAAGTTTCATCTGTTGTTGTCGTCTCTCATTTGTTTCAGTTGCAGTCTTTTTTTTTGTTTGTTTGTTTATTTTTTTATTATTTTTAGGGATCTACACATATACTGACACAGTTGTTTGCAGATAACATTGATGTTCTCAATATGTCCTACAATTAGGTAATTGGTACATTTTGCAAGTATCTATGTCCAAATTTTGAACAACCCAAGTTCCCATTGTCCAGTTGGAGAGCTTGTATGCACAGGCATGTTGATCAGTTGGAGTCCAGACTATATTCCTTTAGTCTCACAATTCACCCCTATCTCTCTGCAGCCCTTACAATCTACCACACCTCCTCTCCACAGTTAGTGCCCTGGGCTTTGGAAGGGGCACAGTGGGTGAGAAGAGAAGAAAACAGTCTAATTTCTTTGGAGTTGTCATTTTGGACTCCAGTCTGTTCAGGTTGTTCCCTTCATGGGTTGACAGCTTTCCAGTGATACCCTTTTTAGTCATACTACAAAGCACAAGCTATTGGGTGTACAGGCATTTAAGCAGTACCAATTATTATGTCAAGCTAAGATGTGAGCATAGACACAGATGCTTGGATGGTATGCTAATCCACAAAACTGTGGTTTCTCTATAAAGGGTGACAAGTTCTTATGTGGCTTATAACATCTCTAACCACTAGAGGACATAAGCTTGTGGCATCCGCTGTGATTTATCCCAAGGAGAGGCTAATAGCCAAATAGATTTGGGATATTTATAGACACTTGGCCGCCACTGTTGCACAGTATCTCCAGGCTGGTGAGGTGTAGCTGATCATTGACGGAGGAGTCTTGCTTGTCTCAGGAGAGCCAATATTTTGCTGTATTGCTTTAGTGGCCTTTGGTACACGCTTTAGCCTTTCAGTGCCAGTTGTACGCTAGCAGGTGAGTCTCATAACATTTTTCATGCTCACACCAGGTCTCAAACAAAGGGGACTTACTGCCTTTCTCCTTGCATATATCCCACACTATAGGCAAAAGGCCTTTATAATTTGGGGGGGGGGTTTGAATCCCCTAGCCAACATCTCCTAGGCAGAATATCATGCTGATGTCAGAGCTTTCCTGTAGTAATATATTTTGCTTAATTACACAACTTATAAACCACTTTACTATTGAATTTGGCTCTAGTTTGGAAATATCCTTTCACAGTCCTATGCTATCAATCAGTTAATACGTTATGCCTGTTTATAGGAAATTACCACATGTAACAGTTGGCTCTAGTTTACAGTTAGGGAGTGTTTCATTACCATCATGTTTTTCTTTTTCCAAAAAAAGGGGGAGAGGTAGGAAGGGTTCTCAGCACCTGGAAGGTAAACTTATTAGGTCCATTAAACAGTCAACCCCAATATTATCAGAGAGATGCTCAGTGTCCATGACTCAGCAGTCTGAGGTTCCTCATCCTTAATTTCAATGGGTCAACCCCCTGCTGGCATTCCCCAGTTCATCCTGCCAGCCATAAGTCATATGTTTTTAGGCATTTGAGTGGTGATTTTTACCTGTGGGAACATAAAATTCTCCTCCCATATTAGTTTCAAGATCAGAAAAATTGAAAATTTATCAATAGGATTGGAACACAGAGTTTTCCATTTGTATCCCAGAAAGGATAGTACCCAACCTCCCACCTCCCTCTTTTCTTTTTTTCGCGTTTTTATTTTTTGAACTATAGATGCCTAAGTGTTATTACACATACCCATAACAGGAGCCAAGGCATAAGCGTTCATTAAATTTACCCAAACTCTTTCTCATTGACTGTATGCTACTTATTTGGAAGGAAATTTAAGCTTAATTACCTTAAATTGTCCTAAAGTAAAAGAAAGTGTATAATGTGATGTTGTGTAATTCTGAAAAAATATATAGGCCATTAGTATACCTTAACCCAATTCTAACAAATTTATAAATATAACAAATTAACATTTTATATTCCCAATTAGTTCAATTGTATTACCATTTCCACCAAAACCTACACCTAAATTTAACTAATCTAAGCAATTCACTAAGCCTTAAAATATCCTATACTTGGTGGATAAAGCTTGGGCAGAGTTGAGTACCTGCTAAATAAATTTTACCCAATAAACACTTTGCTCTTTAACACTATATGACTGGACTAAGACTTCTACTTATTTGGGAAGTAAAATTTAAACTTAATTCCTTTAAATTGTCCTACAAGTAAAAGAAAGTGTTATACTGTGATGTTTTATAATTCAGAAAAATATAGAGACCAACCCAATACAAACTATAAATAAACAACTAGCATTTTATATTCCCAGTTAGTTCAAATGTCAGTATCTAGTTCCTTTTTTTTCTAGCACAAGCATCCTCCATATAAAACCGATTTGCAAGCAGTTGTGCCCCAGCCCACACAGCCCAAGGCTCCCACCATCCAGCTGGAGGGGCATTAATGTTCAATCAATTTGATCAAATAAGTGTCCAGACTATATTGTAGTAATTTTACCATTCACCCCACTCGCAGCCCCTACAATATACCACTCCCCCTCTTCCACAGATTGTCCTTTAAGCTTAGAGATGGGGCACAGGTGGACAAGAAGCACAACAGTCTACTTTGCCTGGAGATGTCGTTTTGGACTCTGATCAGTTCTGGCTGTTTCCTTTTGTGGGCTGACCGATTGCCCAGGGATAACCTTTCAATCCTACTAATAAAGCACAAGCGATTAGATATATATGTATTTAAACATTGCTAGTTACTATGGTAGGTTACTTTGGTATATACACAGATGTTTGGATGGTGTGTTAATCCCTGGATTACTTTTTTTCCCCTGAGAAAGATGACAAGGCCTTACTGTGGCATATAAATCTCCTAATCACTAGAGGGTATAAGCTTGTGGCAACATCCACGAGTTATTCCTCCAAGGAGAGAGCTAATAATCAAATAATGTTGGGATATTCAGATATTAGTTCCAGTAATGCTTTTATTTATTTCTTTATTACTTCCTTGGCCCATTAATTATTCAGTAGTGTGTTCTTCAATCTCCATGTGTTCTTGTAGATAGTAGTGCTTCTTGAGATGTTGATATTAAGCTTTATTGCACTGTGGTCTATTAGAATTCATGGAATTATTTCAATCTTTTTGTATTTCTTGAAGTTTTCTCTGTGTCCCAGTATGTGGTCAATTTTGGAGAATGTTCCATGGGATGCTGAATAAAAAGTATATTCTTTAGTGTTTGGGTGGAATACTCAGTAGATGTCTGTTAGGTCCATTTGGTTTATCAAATTGTTCAGTTCCAATGTCTCTATGTTTATTCTTTGTCCACTTGACCTGTCCAAAGGGCACAGTGGGGTATTGAAGTCCTCCACTATTAGTGTGCTAGGATTAATCTGTACCTTGAGGTCTTGCAGAATTGTGCTTATAAAGTGGTGCACCAGAGTTTGGTGCATATATATTCATGATTATGAAACATTGATGGCTAATTGTTCTTTCATAAGAATGTAGTGACTCTCTTTGTCTCTTCTGATTAGTTTTACTTTGAAGTCTATTTTGTCTGATATTAGAATAACAACTCCTGCTTGCTTTTTGATACCGTTTGCTTGACGTAATTTTTTCCATCCTTTTACCTTAAGATGGTGTCTGTCCTTGAAGGTGAGATGGATTTCTTGAAGACAACAGAAAGATGGATTCAATTTCTTAATTCATTCTCCCAGTCTTTGTCTCTTGATTAGGGAGTTCAGACCATTAATATTTAAGGTTATTATTGAGAGATGTATATTCATTTCTTTCCATTTATTTTCTGTTAGCATTCTTGGTCTAGGTTTGTATTCCCTCAGTTATACTTTCATTAATTACTCTCTCTAGCTCCTTGGAGATAGTTGCTCTTCTGCCCTTTTAATTGCTTTGAGTATTTTCTGAAGCTTTGGTTTTCAGGGCATGCATTCTTTCATCTTGTTTATATTGTGAAAGATTTTTCTTTCTCCTTCAACTATAATCGACTTTTTTGTTGGGTAAGGTAATCTGGGTTGGCATCTATAGTCATTTAGTACTGGGAATACTTTGGTCCATGTTCTTCTGGCTTTCTTTCTTTGCATTGAAAAGTCAGCTGTAATCCTGATGGGTTTCCTTTTATATTTAACTTGTTTATCTCTTGAGGCTTTCAGTACTCTGTCTTTGTTTTGAGCATCTAGCATTTTAACTATAATATGGTGGGTGGAATTTCCTTTCTGATCCTGTCTATTTGGTGTTCTATGTGCTTCTTGTATTTGTATGGGCATGTACCTTTTTCAATTTGGGGAAATTTTCTTCTATAATTCTATCGAAGATCCGATCAACACCATTATCTTGGGATTCTTTCCTTCTTCTATCCCTATGATATGGAAATCTGTTCATTTAATGGTGTCCTGAATTTCCTGATCATTGTGTTTTTTTTAAATTTTCCATAAGCTTTGCCTGCGCATTCTAGTTCTTCCATGTATCTTCCTGTCTTGATATTCTATTCTATGTTTCATCCATTCTGTTACTGAGGCTCTCTCCCATCCTTTCCTGTTGACTGGATGAATGTTCAATTTCCTTTGTCATTTTGTACTGTGATTTCTTTAGTATTCCTCTTCCTTCAGGAGTTTGTCATTCTTTCTTTCTAGTTCTTCGATTTGCTTTTGTGTGTGTGTGTGTGTGTGTGTGTGTGTGTGTGTATGTGTGTGTGTTTGGTTGGTCTCATTTCCACGTGGGTTCTCTTCAGTATTTACACTTCCTTCTGGAGTTGGTCATTCATTCCTTATAGTTCTTTGCTTCATTTGTCGGTGTGTTCTTTAAGTTTATTGTTATCCCCTTCAGTTCTTTGATTCATTTGTCTGGTGTTCTTCATATTCCTTGATTTCTTTGAGTATGTCTATGATAGGTCTTTTATTTTTATTTATTTTTAAATTTTTATTGAGTGCATTTCATACAACATTTATTAACCAAATTTAGACTCCTTCCCCCATCCACGCCCATCCCTCATGCCACCGCCCCACCAGAGCTCATGGATTCTCTCATACATGTTAAGTCCTGTCTTTTATCTTTTTCTCAGTCTTTTATAACCTTTTTGATGCACAAGTTTACTGTTTTGGTCAGTTCTTTGAATAGGTTATTCTCTCTCTTTTTTGTGTTCCTTTTGATTTTATATTATTCCAAATTATGCATATATACACTCCACACAAAAATCAAAATTATAAAATCTGAAAATATACTGTAGGTTAATTCCCAAAACACATTTAGAGATTCACATTTTAATAGTAAAATTCCATGCAGGTAAAAAGAAGTATAACTTTACATTCGTTTTTTTTAGAATATGAATACATATCTTCCACCCATATATGGTAATTTTACAATGTGCGAATACAAGTGGTAGGTCAATTCTAAAGCACATTGAGAGATTCACATTATAATAGCACAGTTGCTTTCAGATACAGTGAAATATGATAATAAAGTTGCTCAGTTTGCCTGCCAACCGAGGATTTGGTGTTAGCATCCACAAATGAGGGAAACTATTTGCCTTATTTTTTCTGTGACTGTGTTACTTCACTTAGCATAATGGCTTCCACTTCCATCCATTTACTTTCAAAGTTCATGATGTCATCTTTCTTTACCACTTCATAGAAATCCACTGTGAATATGTACCACATTTTTGTTATCCAGTCATCAGTTGAGGGGCATTTGGGTTGGTTCCAGCTCTTTGCTATTGTGAAGAGAACTGCAATTAAACATAGCTGTGCATGTATCTTTGTGGTAGGATGCATCTTGTGGGTATATACCCAGGAGTGGTATAGCTGAGTCAGGTGGTAGGCTCATTTTGAGTTTTTTTAAGGGTTTTCCACACTGCTTTCCACAGTGGTTGTACCAGTTTACATTCCCAAAAGCAGTGGATGAGTGTGGGACCGAGATTTTGTTTGGCTGGAAGCAGGGATCTACAAATACTGTCCTGGTAGCTCCTTGGCAATCTGGCAGGACCCTGGGATCGGGAAAATGCAGTATTCTTGCCTCATCTGGACAGAGCTCCAGAACATAAGGCCTCTCGCTTTGATACACAGAGCATATGTCACACCTCCAGTTTACTATACATACAACAGGGAGTTCTGGTTCCCCAGGTGTTCTGGTTTGTCTTCCATTGCTGTGACAAAACACTCTGACCAACACCAACTTGGGGAAGAAAGGGTTTATTCAGCTTACCTCTCTTGGGTCACAGTTTATCACTTAGGGAGCCCAAGGCAGGAACTCAGGGCAGGAAACTGGAGACAGGAGCTGAAGCACAGGCCATGGAGGAGTGCTGTTCACTGGCTTGCTCTCCTGGCTCATGCCCAGCCTGCCTTCTTATACCATACACAACCACCTGCCCAGGGTGGCACTACTCATTGTGGGCTGGGCCCTCCCACACTGCTCAACCAACAAGACAATACTCCACAGATGTGGCCACAGGCCAATCCAATGGAGCCAATTCCCCAATTGAGGCTCCCTCGACCCAGGTGTGTCAAGTTGACACTAAAGCTATCCAGCACACCAGGTAAGGGCCAAGATAGCTCGCACTTCCCTTCTCCCCATTCACACCCAACTGCCCCCACTTCCTTGCCCAGAGCACAGTAGGCTTAGTATGTAAATACATTACTGTTACCAATAAACCAAGCCTTTGCCTAGTGGAAACCCTCCCGTCTCTCGTATGAGTCCGTCTCTCTCTTTCTCTCCTCCAGGTTTTACTTCCAACCTCCCTCACCCTTCCTGCTGGGGCCCAAGCTTGGATTGTTAACCTGCTGGCCAGGAAAAGCCCAAGGTTGGCAGTACTGCAGAGCTGCAAGCCCTGGTCCAGGAGGGAAGGCAGCACACATGCAATACATTTTAACAGAACATCAGACATCAGACAACAGATGAGTGTTCCCCTTTCCCCACAACTTCTCGAGCATTTGATATCTTTTGCACTTCCTTAATTAATAATGATGTTGAACACTTTCTGAAGACGTTTCTGAGCCATCTTTACTTCCTTACTGGTGAGGTCTCTGTTCAGCTCTTTACTCCATCTTTTGAGTAGGCCAGGCCACTCTCCTGGATGCTCTGACAGGTGGTCTCATAGCTCCATCTGGTTCAGCTTGTCTGTGCTGGCTTTCCTGGGCTTAGTCACTCAGGTGGTGGTCCCAGAGCTTTAGTTGGTTCAGCTTACCTCTGTAGACCTGTCTAGGCTAGGGCAATCTGTTTAGTCCATTAGGAATAGGAGCTGGGACTCCTGGGTGTTGTGTCAGATCTGCTGGGAGCTAATCTAGGTTTGCTGGGAGCCAGCCCCACACCTCACGCTGGTAGTTCAGTGCTCTCCTAATGGACAGGGCTGTGGCTCTGCCCATGGCTGCTTCACTCTGCTCATTCATAGGTCTCCTGCTGGACACATAATTTTGTTTCTTAAGAGCTAAATAATATTTTATTTTGTACACGTAATACACCTTCATTATCTATTCATCAATTGATAGACATTTATGTTGTTTGTAATTCCTGACTATTATGAAAAAGCCAGCATTGAACATGGAGGTATAGGTATTTCTGTAGTAGGATATAGAGTCTTTTGGGTAAATACCAAAAAGAGTGGAATAGCTATATTAAATAGTAGGTCAATTTCTAGCTTCGTATAGAATCTCCATGGTGATTTCCATAGTGGCTTCGTCAGTTTGGACTCCCAACATCAGTGGATAAAAGTTTCCCTTTCTTCACCTCAGCCATTTTGAATGTGGTAAACATGAAATCTCAAGGTAGTTTTAATTTTCATTTCCCTGATGACCAAAATGCTGAACATTTTAAAACTATTTCTTAGTCATTTGCCTTTCATTTTTTAAATTTTTTATTATTATTTATTTCTGTATGTATATGAATGTACTGTCTGTATGCAAGTCTGTGCACCCGTGTCGTGCAATGCCGTCCCGTCGTGCAATGCCGCGGAGGTCAGAAGAAGGTGTGGATTCCCCTGGAACTGGAGTTCTCCTGGAATTGGAGTTTCAGTCAGATTCCCCTGGAACTGGAGTTCTCCTGGAATTGGAGTTTCAGATGGTTCTCGGCCACCATGTGGGTGCTGGGGATCGAACCCGGGTCCTCTGTAAGAGCGGTCGGCACTCTTAACCGCTAGGACATCTCTCCAGCCCTGGCCTTTCATTTTTAAGGAAACTCCTCTTCATCTGGTTGCCCTAGTTTTATATTTTTCATATTTAAGTTATTCAGTTCTTTATATTCTAGATATTAATCCCCCATCAGAGGTATAGCTAGGAGGATACATCTGGAAGGTAGCCCACTGCAAGCTAGGTTGAGTATGTTCATCATGAGTTGAATCTGCCAGTTCCTTGACCTCAGACTTTCTGATTTACAGAACTGTGAGAAATAAATTATATATTTTTGTTAGGGGCAGCACTGAGGATGGATCCTTAGATGTCATGTTTGCAAGGGAAGAATATCTCTACTCAAATTTAGCTCCAGCCCAAAGTGAAAGTTTCTTTTTTTGGATGTGTATGAATGTACTGTCTGCATGTAGGTCTGTGCACCCACGTCGTGCAGTGCTGTAGAGGTCAGGAGAGGGTGACAGATTCCCCTGGAACTGGAGCTAAAGATGGTTCTGAGCCACCATGTGGGTGCTGGGAATAACACCCAGGTCTCTGCAAGAGCAGTCGGCGCCCTTAACCACTAGGCCATCTCTCCAGCCCCCAAAATGACAGTTTTTAAGTTGACAGTTTATGATATTTTATTATAGTTGCTCAAGCTTACTAATACACTAGATAATGGTATTAATAACTTTGAATGCTCTATAAAGCATAACTCAGTACCTTGAACATAGGTTCTTTCTTATGCATTCTTACTTTCTATGCATTATATGAGATTGTGGGGAGGAAAAATCATTTGGGTAGAACCTAATTCTTTTTAAATCACATAAGCTCAATTCGAAGTCATCTTTAGCATGTCAAGACAATATGTATGTGCCAAAGATCCCCTTGAAATGAGCATTAATTCATGTAGAAATACCAAATCAAAGGAGGAATTCTGCCTTCAAATCAAGCTGTCTTTTCATTCATTCTCCTTCCTTTACCAGAAGCCAAGTAGGGGCATACCAGTGACTTCAGTCTGCAAATTCTTCTGTTTTTTTGTGTTACAAACATGTTACTTAACCTTCACATGCTGTGCTTAATGGCTGTAAGTCTTTTGAAAAAAATGTAATAGAGCAGTCAATAACAAGTGAAAGCTTGACCATAATTGGCTGTTAAGATACAGGGAAATAAAGGACCTGGTTTACTAACCCCTGAATAATGGACTCTAGATGAGTCTAAACATTACTTTATCATTGATTTCAGGAGTATAGGTGCTCAAATTCCAATATGGTTAACGGGAGTTATAACCCAATACCCCTAAATCTATCCTAGAATGTATTAAGATGTAGTCTAAGTGTCTACTATCAAAATTTCACCTGATCCTTTCTGAAGTTCAATATATAACCTCAGAAATATATTTTACCTGAGTTCAACTAAAATAAATTTAAGTTTGTAAAGAATTATCCAGTAAATTTTGTTCAATGAAGTAAACAAGTTAACAACCTAAACACTATAAACATCATACTTGAGTTAGAAAAATAGTGCTTCAATTAGTGTCAATGTCAGACAATTAGTAATTAGTTTTCCCTGCCAAACATGATGTCAAAGTATGAACTCTGGTAGTTAGACCTTACTAATAATTAGCAGAGAACATTTGACAAATACTCAATATACCTCCACAGAAAGTAGCAATAGAAACTAAACCCCTAATGGTAAGAGCTTAGGTATAAAAGGCTGCAGCAGGATAATGCAGAGTCACTTTGCAATAAGGAAAACAAGATAGAGAAAGCATGCAAATGCAGTATGTCAGTCTCATGGGGCTGACAATTTCCTAAAAGCTTTCTTCAATATACTAAGGTGTAATGACAGGGAAAATGTGTCACATGTTAAACACAACATATCCAAGCACAACTTCTCCCATAATCCTTCAGGGCATAACATGTACAAAGACAATCCAGTCCAATCCATAAAATTCAAAATTCCATAGTAAGGCACCAAGTGACTAAAAAATAAAATACTTTCGTCTAACATAGATCACATAACCTACATCCCAGAGGGAGCACATGAAGACATTCTAAGTGAAGTCTGGATACTCCAGACCTGGAAGAACTGGTCATCAGGAACCCATATGCCATATTAATTGTCCTTTTTTCACAGGGCTGATAATCAAAGACGAGACCTTATACACAGTAGACAACTACAACCCGTTCCTTTCAGCCAGCTACAAATGTCTGTACCTATTTCCATATGTTCTATATACCTGCATTTGTGTCATCCCATGCTATCTACATTCATAGACCTATATATTTGTCTGTATGCATGTATAAATGTCAGAAAGTACTGTGTATAACAAACAGCTGATAGTTTCTAAGGGTAATAAAAATCACTGTAATGAAATGATCTTAAGTTGTATAATAACTAGAAATATGACCTATAAAGACAGAAGCTTTACTTAATAAGCAGTATAGACATATTAGTTTAACAAATCAGCTTCTGAAAAAACCCTCAAAGAAAAAACCTTGGGTGCTGTTTTTCTAAACCTAATTTCTGGCTCTATAATAAGAAATAAAAATTCACAAATTATTAATTTGATATCTGTAATGCCAAATCTAGTCATTGTTAAACCTACCACACATAACATTTCATTATACTTGAGGAAAGTTTATAGTTTGATTTTCCTGATTCACAAAAATTCCTGAGTATGTATGACAACCAAGAAATCATAGCTGGCTTCAGATGAGTTCTGTATAGCCAAATAATTTCAATGTCCATTATATATATCCTCATGAATGTTTTCATTGCAAAATACATTGAATGGGAGATGTGGATATTTTTATATGCCTGATGTAAGATGGAGTGAGAGCTTTAAAGCATAAACAGAATAAAACCCATGAAACCACAACACCTAGATGGAGCACTGGAGAATTTTTAGAATGTAAAGAAATTGCTTCCTCTTACAGGCAAGCCTGACCATCCGAGTTTGATTTTTGAAGCCCATATATAGGTAAAAGGACAGAACCAACTACACAAAGTTGTTCTTTAGCTTCCACACCTGTGCCATTGCATATATAATAATATAATATATATATATATATATATTATAGCCTAAATAATAAATATTTTTTAAATGCAACCACTCAGCTGGATATTGTACAACACATCTTTAATCCCAGAACACTAAAGGCAGAAGCAGGTAAATCTCTGTGAGTTTGAAGCCAACGATTTACATGAGTTTCAGGTCAGCTAAGACAGTATAGTAAGAACCCATCTTTAAAAAAATATCATAGATACCTTTTCAGGGTATCTTTTGAGACAGAGACCCTGTATGCTTTGGTGCTTGGAGAGATCCACTACACTCAAATAACCATAACGCATGGCATTTCCAACTGAGTGTGACTGTGCCCCCAAGTGATCGCTTCTTTTCTGGTGATGTCTGTGATGCTCACGATTTCCTGAAAGCTGCAATCTTTTCATAAGACCTTCTGAATCACTGTTCACCATGAGGCATGTTAGAACAAAATGAAGACTTCGAAAGAGAAATAACAGGAAATGGCTTAACAGGTTTTGCTCATCCCTCCAAAGCATGTATCCCACTATGATGGCCTTTCTGAGACACTAATTTTGTTAATACTTATCAGCTCTGAATTATATTGATTTTAAGCAGATAATATTTCTAGGATGAAATTGAACCAGTTACTAATTACAGGAATTTCTTCTTGATTTTCTCCAGTATTAAGGCTTTAGAACACCATAAATTTGAGTACATTTGTTGTACTTAATTGATATCCAAAATTATGTGTATGAGGGGACAGGTGATTTTTAAGCTATAAACAATTTTTGCATTTGTAGAGGTTTAGCTCATTTTTAGAGATGTAGAATATTCTGCTTTCTTATAGTCTCCATTAGTCTAAAATATTTTCTTCAATACGGGTTTTAATTAACAACAAAGTAAAATACTTCTTTGTAATTTGAAGTATGATAAAGAATTTAAGATACAAAGAAAACAAACATATACTCAAAGACATAGTCATAGTAGAAACATTAGGAACCTTAGGAAACTCTCACCAGAGCTGGAGTGTCAGATACACATACTAGAAAACAGAAAGCTGATACAGAAAAATATAAAGAATAAACAAAACATATGAGAAAGGAAACTAATGGACATATTGAAGCAAGATAATGACATCATTAGATGACAGCTTAGGAATGTATGGGCATGAGCCGCAGAAAGGAGCGGCATTTTCCCCACACTGTAGGAATCAGATCGATAAAGGATGGTGAGAGGCCATTTAGGAGACATTTCAGCTTTTGGTGCTGAAGGTAGAAAATGTTTCCTGCTCCACACTAAGTCTTTGAGAGCAATGCTCAGTGGGAGCAGATACTGTAGGACTAAGTACCTCTTTCAAAAACACCACAGTATTTAAGTCCAAGGTGTAGAACTATTCGTGGACATTTTTTTTTGAAATTCCTTTAGTATTCTCCACTGTTGAGTCTAGCATATCATTGGGTGCCAATCACAGAAGAACTGTTATTATCTACCAGGACTGGAGGGAACTGACAAGTGGATGCCACAGCAGTTACAAACATAGAGAAAGCAGACATGTGGAGGACATACCAGTTACAAGCAGAGAGAAAGCAGACATATGGAGGACATACCAGTTACAAACATGGAGAGAACAGATGTGTGGATGTCACACCAGTTACAAACATGGAGAGAACAGAAGTGTGGATGTCACACCAGTTACAAACATGGAGAGATTAGATGTGTGGATGTCACACCAGTTACAAACTAGGCCTTCACACACCTAGTTTGTTCCATGTTGGCCTCATATTTACTTTCATACAAACCATCAATATCCTCTATGCAAACCGTACATTTCTTCATAGCCTGTGACTGAATACATTGTTAACCTTTCAGCTCGCTGCTGTTTTGAATAGCTTCATTGTAAATTTTCTAATGTCTAATCTTTCAAAGTGGTATTATAAATTGCCCAAATTCTATTGTTTGTAAACTAACAATAACTTAATTTATTTAATAATATCCCAACAACCCTGCTATTCTCTACCTCCTAATTCTGGAGGTGATAGTAAAGGAAAGAAAATGTGATTTATGTATCATCAGGTATCCAAAAGCCTGCTTATCCTAAGACAGATAATAAAGAATGATTTTATTACTGCCCCTTGAAAAATACATCAACTCTGCCAGAGAAAGGATAGCAGGTTCTGGTGACTCATCAAGACTGAGTTGATTCTTCCAATCCATTTCCATATTCCCTCTGTAATCTTTTTCCACTCAGTAAAACTTTACCTCAATAGGAACCTTGAATGATTCTCATGTCAGTGTTTGTCTTACAAATTGATGTTTGTCTCTGTGCTTCAATGTTTGTTTTTGTTTTACTTAAATTGCTTTAAATTGTATCCTCCCCAAAGATCATTGTCCTAATGGTCTCCATCACTCCAGAGGGGCTAGAAACTGTTACAGAACTTAATTGGTTCTCTTCTCTTACTGTGAATCTCCCATCACGGTTTCATCTCTAAGATTTCCCATTGTTAAATTTTGTGTTGATTAATCCAAAAATGAATAGAAATCTTGAAAATGAGAATTTGGAGAAGGCAGGGAGCTCTTATTCACCACTGAGTCAATATGGCCTCTCTGTAATAATACTCTCTGGTGGGCAAATAATTTGAACAACACCTCAGGTCATTCAGAATTAGTATGGTGCTCCATAAACTTTTAGAATGTCCCTCTTATTTCTGCATACTCCAGTTGAATAATTCCAAATTGTTCAACGTCCAATGTACACATCACACAGAAGCCACCGTGATTTCACCTTTTTCCATCTTATTTACCTCCCCTCTACTATGTATATTATAGAAGCACTCCAGATATGAACCTCCATTACTGACAATCTTAACTTGGCTAAATATTTCTAAGGGGACTTATTTCACCCTCTCCGTCTAACTGCTAGCAGAAATGGAGAGAAGCTCCTGTAGTCTTTGGTTTGAAGTCTGAAGGCACGTAATTCACTAATCTTCCTTTCACCTATTCCCTTTGTTCTTCCCTGAGATCTGTATCGACTGAATGTTTCAAGGGCTTCATTGTTTAAAGTAAATGAGGAAATAGAATTACCTTTGATAAGCTAAACTTAGTGACCTAGCCCTTTGAAGAAATTTTTAAAAATAGATCAATATATAAATATATGTTGATGGAGTTGGTCATACCTTTGGCAGAACACGTAACTGCCTGACTTCATAAGAGCTAACGTCCTAATGGTAGAACATAACTTTCAGTTGTAACTGCATCCATCAAAGTCAGCAGCAATAATACACAAGAATGAGGAAGTTGAATAGAAACCATGATAACATGCATCTACAAATCCTCTTTATTATAGATCCTTGCTATGATGAACTGACACTGAAATACATCATTTATTGCCTTAGGATAATTTCTAAAATTTTCTCCAATACATCTCTCCCAGTGGGACTCATGTGTGGGCATCTCTTTGTTGTTCACTCCTGCCCCATTCCTAGCATGGCACAGACTGTCAGTGAACTAAAACAATTGCTGGATAAATGAAGAAGAATCCTTGACCCTTGAGTAAAAGACAAGAAGTTCTAAAGCTTGCATGAGAAGAGTAAGAACTTCAAAACAGTGTGCTGCTGATAGAACAGGGTTAATGTATCTTATATACAATACAGAAGCAGCATTAGTGAAGAAGGAGCTTTACAATACAGTTAGTAAGAAGGTGCACCAAAAGTTACCATCATTTGTAAAGACGAGACCAAGTAGGGAGTGAATGACACTAGACAAAAAGGCGAAATTACCTCTTAAGATGCACAACTAGTTCAAAGAAAATTAGCATTCTGTTTCAAATCATAATTATTGTAACGTTAAAGGAAATAATTGAAATGAATTAGCAGTCTTCTTTAATAAATGTATTACCTGTTATGTCAAATAATAGAACAGATGCATTTACAGAATTATTTTATAATACTATGATGAAAACACAAATGAAATGAAGAGGACTATTTCAATAGAAAGAAAAAAACTACACTTAAAGATCTAATTTTAATCTCAAACCCTCTTATTAATTGAAAATTATTTACTGAATTCCCATAAGTTAGAGTATAAAAGTGAATAACATGGTCTTTGCCCTATAAATTTCATATACTGAAGCAAAAAAATCTTTGTTAAAATTTACCAATGCTTTCATAAGTCATTTGAACTGTAAATACAGTGAATTATAGCAACAAAGAACACTAATTGAGAAGCTGGATCACCTGAATTCCACTTCTCTCTCTTAATTTAATACCTCTATTAGCTTTAGTAATTTCTGTTAATGCTTCATTTCCCCTGTTAGAAGTTGGAGATCCTGAGATTACATCCTAACATTATCAAATGATGAAATGTATTTAATATTATAAAAATATATAAAATAATGGCTGGAACATAAAAAGGATCATGTTGCTGTCATCCTCGTTAAAATGATAATCATCATCATTATCATCACTACCATCACCATTGTGTTGGTCTGAATGTGAATGTCCCCCATGTGCTCATTGGAAGTTGTGAACCTGGGCTTTCTGCTCCAGTCCCGGCCACCATGCCTCCCTGCCACAATGGACTCTATTTCCCTGGAACTATAAATTTTAAACTCAAATAAACTCTTCCTTTTATAAGTTCCCTTGGTCATGGTGGTTTTATTATAGCAACAGAAAAATGATTAATACAGTTTTTGGTACCAGAGAGTGGGCTGTTGGCTGTGAAGAACCTGACCATGTGGATGTTTGGAGAAATGTAGAAGACTTTGGAACTCTAGGCTAGAAAACTTGTTGATTGCTGTTAATGAGAGTTTAATAGGCCCTTCTAGTAGAAGCCTAGAAGAAAGAAATGTCAAGAAAAATGTATTTCCAGGGGAAAATAAGGACTTAAGCAGCAACTGGGATATTTTGTCAAAGAGTCTGGCTGGAGTTTGCCCACAGCCCAAATGCTTTCCTGAAGCTAAGTTGAAAAACAATGGACTAATTTCTTTCATGGAGAATATTTCAAGACAGCCTAATGTAGAAATGGTGGTGTGGCTATTCATGGTTAGTATTATACAGATCTACAGTGAAAAAGAGCAAATGGGGCAGAAATACAGAATGTACAGTTTGTATCTAAAAAGTGCACTAGGAAGATTAATGATGGAGCCAAGTCATGTCCTGAAGGAGAGGATCCCTTTAATAAGGAGATTAAAGTGGTTAAGGAGAGGCCTGGAGATTTACAAGTAAGCAATGGGAAGAGTACCTTCAGGGAAAGACCACAACCAGCCAAGCCTCCAACATTTGAAAATACTGAATAGGTTTTCTACTCCAACAAGTCCAGGGCAGAGAAAAGTTGCTGATGTGATTGAAGTAGGCCAGGGTCCTTCCCAAACTTACAGCAAAATTCCACAGTTTCATTCACATGGTTCTGACTTTAGAGGCATGAAGGATACAAGAGTGAAGGGGTCATCAGTTCTTCCTCCACAGTTTCAGAGAGCTGCTGAGGCCAGGCAGAGTGAGGCAGGGGCATCTCTGCATAAAGAAGGCCCTGATAGGCCATTGCATGAAGCAGTGAAGGTGAAGCCTGGTTGGCAATGGAAACCCCAAGAAGAAATTTCAAGAGGCCAGAGCTGTGAGATATTTGCCAAGGAGAGCTGCATACAAGGAATGGTACCAGCCAAAGAAAGAGATGTATGTTACAAGCAAAACTGGAATTGCTGAGCCATTTAAGCCCCTTCGAAGTAAAATCCCAGAAGTTTCCCACGGAGCTACTGGACTTGGCATTTGCTCTGCTGGTTTTCGGTCTTATTTTGGTCCAGTATTTCCTCACTATGCCTCTATTCCTCCCTTTTGGAATGGGAAAGTGTATTCGGTTCCACTGTATGTTGGGAGTATGTAATTTGTCTTTTGATTTTACAGGAGCTTGCAGTTAAGAAATTGCCTTGGTCTCAGAAGAGACTTTGCACTATAGACTTTTGAATATTGAGACTGGTAAAAACTATGGTGACTTATAAGGTTTGGCTAAATACATTTTGCATTTTTTTATTTTATTTTATTTTTGAATGTGTATGAATGTACTGTCTGCATGTAGGTTTGTGCACCCATATTGTGCAATGCCGTGGAGGTCAGAAGAGGGTGTCAAGGTCCCATGGAACTGGACTTAATGACAGTTCTCAGCTGCCATGTGGGTGCTAGGGATCGAACTCGGGTCCTCTGCAAGAGCAGTCAGCACTCTTAACTGCTAGGCCATCTCTCCGTCCCCTACATTTTGCATTTTATATGGTCATGAGCCTATGGGGGCCAGGGAGTGGAATGTGGTGGTTTGAATGAGAATGTCCCCCATAGGCTTCAAGTATTCAGATATTTTGTCCCAAGTTGATGGCACTGTTTTGGGAGCTCTTAGAAGGTGTGGCCATGCTGGAGGAAATAAGTCACTGGGGGCAGGCTTAGAACATTCAACAAGCCTTGCAGTCTCCGGTTGCTCTTGCTCTCAACTTCCTGTGTTCATTGGAAGATGTGAACCTGGGCTTTCTGCTCCAGGCCCTGCCACCATGCCTCCCTGCAACAATGGACTCTATTTCCCTGGAACCATGAATTGTAAGCTCAAATAAACTCTTCCTATAAGTTCCGTTGGTCATGGTGGTTTTATCACAGCAACAGAAAAAATGACTAATACAACCCTCATCATCTTCACCATCACCATCATCATCACCATCATCATCATCTTCACCATCACCATCACCACCATCATCACCATCATCATTGTGTTAGTCAGGGTTCTCTAAAGAAACAGAAGTAACAGGACGAATATATAGCTATATACAATTTATTGATTTGCTCATGTGACAGAGTTCAAGGAGTCCAACAGTAGCTGCACCACACTGGAAAGGCCGAGAGAATCCAGGAACTGCTCAGTCCACAAGGCTGGATGTCTCAGTAGTCCCAATCCAGTGCTGAAGGCCCGAATGGATTCCAGGAGATCTTCCAGTCTTAGTACATGCTGGAATCCAAAAGGTTGATCACAGCAGCAAGACAAACTCACCAGATGAGAGAAGCAAGCCTCAGGAGAAAAGAAGGGACCAGCTCCTTCTGCTGTGGCCTTAAATACTGCCTGCCAGCAGAAGGTAACGCCCACATTTGGGGTGGGCCATCTGGGTTGAGGCAGTCCAATCAGAAGACCCTTAGTCCAGTCAAGTTGACACCCAGGATTAACCATCACAATCATCATCATCATCGTCTTCCTCCTCCTCATCATCATCACTATTATCATCACCATCACCATCATCATTATCACCACCATCATCATCATCATCATCACCATCATCATCATCACCATCACCATCACCATCACCATCACCATCATCATCACCATCATCATCATCATCATCACCATCACCATCATCATCATCACCATCATCATCACCATCATCATCACCATCATCATCATCACCATCATCATCACCATCATCATCACCATCATCATCATCATCATCATCATCATCATCATCATCTTCACCATAAGTATCACTACATATGTACCAGATAGGATAAACACTTGTGCAGAAAAGACTAGGGAAGGTTTCAGAAATTAAGTAACATTTCATGTCAGTCTTAAAAAAATGTCTTTTCCAACTACACATCTGACAGATGGTTATTGTCTAGATTATGCAAAGAACTCAAAGAAACTAAATATCGAAAAAGCAAACATCCAGGCTAAAAACTAGAAAGATAGATGATAGATAGATAGATAGATAGATAGATAGATAGATAGATAACAAAATGACAGATAGATGGTAGATAGATAAATAGTGATAAGCAGATGATAGATATATGATAGATAGATGATAGGTGATAGATAGATTATAGATAGATAGATTGATGGATCGATAGATCAATAGATGATCAATAGAGATAGAAAGATAGATGATAGATAGATAGATAGATAGATAGATAGATGATAGATAAAGATAGATGACAGATAGAAGTGTATATGTACTATACTCATATAAAAAGTTTAATTGGAATCACCCTCCATAGGGGGGGCTATCTCCTCCTAGAATTTATAGGTTGCCAAATAAAAATCCCAATGCCAGATGTGGAATAACTACATTCACTTTGTTGATCAGGGGTCCTCCAGGAAACCCCCATACAATAGACCATTATGATTGATCTTAATTGTCTACCAAAACTTGAAAGTAAGGAAGGCCCTATTGCTCAGGATCATACACACTTGTGTCATGGGGCATGGGGAAACCAGGTTGACACTGACCAGTATGCCTCCTCTCTGCTAACTAGTTCTCAGCACAAGAAGGAACTGTGCAGGCTGCTTGAGAAGAAGTCATCAAAAGTCTCACCTAGCTGTGAACCCTGTGTACTATAGTAATGACTGGCTTGTCAAGATGTGTCCAAGGACACAATAACGCCAGGAATGTTGTGTGGGTAAATAGAAGCCTCCTAACTGGCCTGAAGGCTTGTTCCAAAGGAGGAAATACATACTCTATACTATAGATCTGGCTGATACCATATACCTGGATAGCTAACAGGACCAGGGGTGAACCTACTACTAGTAGTTTCTAATTTTTTTCTCAATTGGATATAGTATTGAAATGTCCTCTAATCTTCATATCTATACCCATTGGCACTGCTCTTGACCACATCAAAGAAGTTGCTTTGTGGAGCAGAAGGAGTTAACATAGAAACCCACAAGGGGACATATGAAAGAGAATAAGTGTCTGTGATGTGCTCAGATGTAAATGGAATATGTATATCAGACCACATCCCCCAAAGTCACAAGGGCATTGCAGAAAGAGGGGTGGAAAGATGGCAAGAGCCAGAAATCAGGGAGGACAGGAGAGAAACAGTGTCTTCTGAACAAGACGGGCCCGCTGCGTCATGAACTCACAGCAGGAATGGAGCCTGCACAAGATCAAGCCTGTCAGCATTTCCACATGGATGAGGAATTGGCAGCTGACAGACTTCTATGGGAAGGAGACCATTTCCATAATAATATGGTACATAGTTGGCTGAGCATGCTCAGAGGATGACCCCACCACTGTGAGTATATATGTGGTACAAACTTGATTGGTGGGTTATAAAAGACAAAGCAGGGACATGACGTTCAGAGGAGGTAGGCATCAGGGGGCAGACATGGAGAGGTTACATAAAGGGGTAGGAGGTGACTCATAAACATGCATTGCATGTATGTATGGAATCCCAAGGGATTCATTAAAATATTATAATATTTTTAAAAGAATAAAATCTTTTCAAGTAGATAGACATTCAGAAAGGTATATGCCAGGTACAGTAGGACCTGGGAGAACAAGGCAGTGAGAGAATAGAGTCCTGAACTGTGGGCACACATGGTAAGAACAGCACATGGGAGAACGAGGCAGCGAGAGACCACAGAGTCCTGAAATGTGAGCACACATGGTAAGAACAGGACCTGGGAGAACAAGGCAGCGAGAGACCACAGAGACCTGAACTGTGGGCACACATGGTAAGAACAGCACATGGGAGAACGAGGCAGCGAGAGACCACAGAGTCCTGAACTGTGGGCACACATGGTAAGAACAGGACATGGAGAACAATGCAGCGAGAGACCACAGAGTCCTGAACTGTGAGCACACATGGTAAGAATAGGACCTGGAGAACAATGCAGCGAGAGACCACAGAGTCCTGAACTGTGAGCACACATGGTAAGAACAGGACCTGGAGAACAATGTAGCGAGAGACCACATAGCCCTGAACTGTGGGCACACATGGTAAGAACAGCACATGGGAGAACGAGGCAGCGAGAGACCACAGAGTCCTGAACTGTGGGCACACATGGTAAGAACAAGACTGGGAGAACAAGGCAGCGAGAGACCACATAGCCTGAACTGTGGGCACACATGGTAAGAACAGCACATGGGAGAACGAGGCAGCGAGAGACCACAGAGTCCTGAACTGTGGGCACACATGGTAAGAACAGCAAATGGGAGAACGAGGCAGCGAGAGACCACAGAGTCCTGAACTGTGGGCACACATGGTAAGAACAGGACCGGGAGAACAAGGCAGTGAGAGACCACAGAGTCCTGAACTGTGGGCACACATGGTAAGAACAGGACCTGGAGAACAGGGCAGTGAGAGACCACAGAGACATGAACTGTGAGCACACATGGTAAGAACAGGACCTGGAGAACAAGGCAGTGAGAGACCACAGAGTCCTGAACTGTGGGCACACATGGTAAGAACAGGACCCGGAGAACAAGGCAGTGAGAGACCACAGAGTCCTGAACTGTGGGCACACATGGTGAGAACAGGACCTGGAGAACGAGGCAGTGAGAGACCACAGAGTCCTGAACTGTGGGCACACATGGTAAGAACAGGACATGGAGAACAATGCAGCGAGAGACCACAGAGTCCTGAACTGTGGGCACACATGGTAAGAACAGGACCTGGAGAACAAGGCAGTGAGAGACCACAGAGTCCTGAACTGTGGGCACACATGGTGAGAACAGGACCTGGAGAACGAGGCAGTGAGAGACCACAGAGTCCTGAACTGTGGGCACACATGGTAAGAACAGGACATGGAGAACAATGCAGCGAGAGACCACATAGCCCTGAACTGTGGGCACACATGGTAAGAACAGGACCTGGAGAACAAGGCAGTGAGAGACCACAGAGTCCTGAACTGTGGGCACACATGGTGAGAACAGGACCTGGAGAACGAGGCAGTGAGAGACCACAGAGTCCTGAACTGTGGGCACACATGGTAAGAACAGGACATGGAGAACAAGGCAGCGAGAGACCACATAGCCCTGAACTGTGGGCACACATGGTAAGAACAGGACCTGGAGAACAAGGCAGTGAGAGACCACAGAGTCCTGAACTGTGGGCACACATGGTGAGAACAGGACCTGGAGAACGAGGCAGTGAGAGACCACAGAGTCCTGAACTGTGGGCACACATGGTAAGAACAGGACCTGGAGAACAAGGCAGCGAGAGACCACAGAGTCCTGAACTGTGGGCACACATGGTAAGAACAGGACATGGAGAACAATGCAGTGAGAGACCACAGAGTCCTGCTGTTGTAAAGCCTAAAAATCAGTCACTGGTCCAACCCAGCTGTAAAGCCTAATAACCACTAAGACTAGCCCAGCAAACTATTGGTGCAATTGGGCTCTTTTATCTAGAGGGTGATCAACAGCTATCGAATGAGACATAAAGCTCTCTCAATGGGAAGAAACTCATGGATGGCACTGTTAATATAGCCAAATACACATAGATCCTAGAGAAAATCCCTACCTCTGTCATAGCTCTAGAAAATAAAATTTCTTATTGCATGATAATTATAGACCCTGATAATTACTGTACACCACCCATCAAAGAATCTTCTTTTATCACAGATATTCTTATAATGTTCCACAACTGGTCACATACAGGGAACATATGTCTGAGAAATGCCCAGCCCTAAGTGACCCATCTACATTGGAACTTCTACACCTAAAGCTCATGGAACACAGCAGAACAGGGGTAGAGAGAATACTAATATATATCTCAACTTTTCAAAAGCAAGGCTTCCTTATTCAACAGACTGTGATGCACAAAGAAGCCCACAAGTCATCAAGATATAGAGACTAGAAGTTCAGAGTGCATGTCCTTGGATAGGACTCCTATGTTAAACCTCACCCACCCAAGGCCCAGGGACCATTGCAGAAGAGGGGGAGTAAAGATTGTAAGAGTCAGGCTTGGTACATGAACTTAAAGAAACAGAGGCTTTTGGGCCACTGGGAACTTGCTCATATCAACTTGCAAAACTGGTGACAACATGCACAAGACCATTGTTGAATTAATCAGAGGAAAACCCAGCCTAATAGCCCTGGTGAAATGGGCAGCAGGCCCCAGCCTTAGCTGAAGAACTATTACTGATTACTGAGTAGGAGGGAGAGAAGATCTTTTTAAGGGAGAGACATTACATAAGCTGACTAGATGCCCGCAGATGAACGCTCACCAGGGGATACCTGGTGAACAAATATTTGAGTGGATAGGCCTTAACAAATGGATGAAAAATGGGAGGGGGGCTATAGAGGCGAGGATGGGGGAGGAGGTCTAAATTTGATTAACATCTTTTATGAATGCACAAAATCTCAATAAAAGTACATCAAAATTGTTACATTAAACAAAATAACATCCTGCTGTTGTTGATGCAGACAGTATCATAGGGTTTACATTTTAGGATGATAGTTCTGTAGTACCTGTAGAGAACTCAAATATTTCATAACTTTGGCAACAGAGGATGACTCTTATGTGCATTGTGTGTGGATTTGGAGTTAGCTGTTCCTCATTTAGGCGTTTCCATTCTCTCATGATAAGAAAAAGAGTAGCATGGCAGTTTTCAAATGATCTCTCCACTATTGTATGTCATTACTTCTCAAATGTGATTGGCTAAGGTGACTCCTGTGGCCAAGTTTGATGTCAATGAGGTAAAATATCATCTTAGCAAAGGGATAAACACTACACCTCAGGGTGCAAATCCTGACCTTAAAAGTATGGAAAGCTATGAGTCTCCTGAAGAAGGACAAATAATACTTATAAAAATCTATTACATGGCTGGAGGATTGCCTAGTAGTTAAGAGAACCAACTGCTCTTGCAGAGGACCTGGGTTTGATCCCTAGCACCCACATGGCAGCTGAGAACCATCTTTCACTCCAGTCCCAGAGGAATCCAACACCCTTTTGTGACCTACATGGCACTGCACAGCAGGGGTGCACAGATCTACATGCAGACAATACATTCACATTCATACACATAAAAAATCTATTACATAAGTTTTTATGCATAATGTATCCCCTATGTAGTAGGTTAAGATGCCATTTTCCATTTATTTTTCTCATGAATCTCAGGTACCATGACCAGATGGAAAAGGTTATTGGTCCTCTCTCATTCTCCCTGTGTTGTCAGAGCCTCCCCATCTGGCTTTCCCAAAGTCTTCAGTAGTCAAACTTCAGACTTCTCTCTGGTGCTCAGAAAAAACAAACAAACAAACAAACAAACAAAAAATAACTGAAGTGGAAATTGTCACTCTATTTTCCACCAGAGTCATAAGGCAGACTTGATATGGAAGGAGAGGAAGTGAGCTTCAAGTGAGGTCCCGAGCTTAATCTCCATCTATGCAATGGGATAGGTTCTGGGAGAGGGTAGAATAAAGGACTTTCCTAGACTTAGGATCAGTTGGGAACGTTAACCAGCTAAATGTGCAATGGAAAAGAAAAAAAAAACCACTATCAAATAGGGTTAGTTTACTTCTTCAATATGTAAGCCTTAGAATTGAAGTGAAAAAAGTATCCAAAAATTATGAAATCATTTTATAAATCCTAAATCATGAAAGATGTTAAAAGGGAGAAATTTTTTCGAAATGGTGATCACATCCAAGAGATTTATTTCAAGATGTTATTTGTGTACAATGCTTGTAAAAGTGCTACACAAATGCACAAAAAAGCATATGCTAACCCAAAATAAACTTTATTTTAGAAAGTCATTTTAAGTATGCTGTGATATAATTAAGCCTTATTAATATGCTGTTTGTTTAACAGATTAAAATGCATAAGAAGTAGGCCCCATTCATCTTAATTAGACAATATGTTTGTCACAATGATTTGCTTTATATTTTCATTTTTCATGAATATTTTGAGAATATCCATTAATGCTATTGAAACCAACACTCCCCTTGGGTGCAACTCTGTGATCTCCCTGACACAGCTCTCTTGAGGCATGACCCAGCAACTATCACTCCACCCTCCACTGCCTAAGGCTGCTGGGTCTGTGCTAGCACAGTGCAGGTTTTAGTATTTTCAGTGGGAACCCTTTTCTCTCCAATATTCAGATTTCAATATATTCTCACTCCAGAGCACTATGCATAGCGGCTGTAACGGGAAAGCTATTGCTCGAGATGGGAAATCAAATACCACAGCTGCAAAGGGATTTTAGATCAAATTCCTCACCTTTTCTAAACTTCATCATTTACCCACTGCCTCATTGGGATTCAATTGATCACTAGGATCATCTTCCTTTCTGTGCAATGGTTTTAATTTGCCCCCCAGAAAAAAGTATTAAAATGTCAATTGTTAGTACAAGAGTGTTGGTAATCAACAGGTGTTCCACCATCATGAATGGATTAGTGCTGATTATAAAGTGACCTGAGGCTATGGATTTCTCACTCTAATGGCCATGTGATGTCATTTTCCATTATTCAGTGCAGTAAGAAGCTCCTCACCAGATGCTGGCCACTCCATCTTGAACTTTCTACTATCCAGAATTATGAACCAATAAAGTTGAGTTCATCATACATTCTCCAGTCTCAGGTACACTGTTATCAATGTGGGAAACAGACTAAGATATTCTATAAATTGTTTTATATGTTTTACTTAATGAATCTTAGTAGAATGTATATCCTGCTATTTTAAACAAAAAAATCTAGTTGAATATGCAGTCATTTGCATCCAATACTACAAATTTTTACAGTCCAAACAACAACATTGTGAGAATATTCCTAGGTTTTTGGTTTGCTTGCCATGGACCCCATGCCTCAGGGTCTCCAGCTTTATTAGAAAAGGAAGTTATCTGTACACTTGCATGTGCGGTCTCAATACATCCCTCCGATGTTAACGTCAGGTCTTCTGGAATGCCAGAGAGTGTTACCAAAGGCCACTAAGCCAAGAAAGCAAATACAGGTCTCCCTGAGTCAAGCAAGACTCCACCATCAGCACCAGCTACACCTCACCTGCCTGGAAATACTGTGCAGCAGAGGCAGCCATGTGCCTGTATATCCCAAATCTAATTGGCTATTGGCTCTCTCCTTGGAGAAATAACCCATGGCTGATGCCACAAGCTTACATCCTCTACAGGTTAGGAGATGTTATAAGCCACAGTAAGACCCTGTCATATTTAACAGGGGGGAAAATTGTAATTCATGGATTAACATATCCAAACATGTGTCTATGCTAAAGTAACCTACCATAACTATTAGTGCTGCTTAAATACCTATATATCTAATTGCTTGTTCTTCATTAGTAGGATCGAAAGGTTATTCCTGGACAAACTGTCAGCCCATGAAAGGAAACAGCCAGAATTGACCAGAGTCCAAGTCAACAGCTCCAGAGAGAGTGGACTGTTTTACCTCTCATCCACCTGTGCCCCTTTTCTAAGCCTAGGGAACAACCTGCGGAAGAGGGGGCGTGGTAGAATGTAAGGGCTGCGATTGGGGTGAATGGTGAAACTACAGCAATGTAGTCTGGACACTCATTTGATCAACTTGATTGAACAAACAACCTGTCACCCCCCACTGGATGGTGGGGCTGTAGGTGTTTGGGCACAACAGCCTGCAGATAGGTTTTGCATGAAGGATGCTTGTACTCATGGATTATCACTTATAGCTAAAAATGAAAAAAAAAAACTGAGAGAAAGATGCAGGACAGTTATGGCAGAATGCATGATCTGGGATGGGGTGGGGGGGGGGGGGAAGGGAAAGGGAAATAAGCCTGAACTGAATTGGAAAAAATGTATGAAATGCACAAAGCATCAATAAAAATTAAATTAAAAAAAAAAAAGAAAAGGAAGTTATCAATCTTCAGATTACCAGGATTAAAACAAAGTTTTCTTCTTGACTCAGGAGGATTAGGAGAATGTGTAATGGGAACAGCATGCTTTCTTTTTTTTTTAAATACTTTTATTGATGAATTGTATATTTCATTCATTATCTTTCAGTCCAGTTTAGACACATTCCCCTCTCCCTGCCCCCACCCCACACCTGTTCTTGCCTTCTGCCATACATGTCTTGCAGCATTCTCTGAGTCTTTCCAAAGTTTTTCACTGCAGAAGCTTGTTGTTTTTGACAAATTTTAACTGTGTCATTCAATTCTTTAATCCAGTCTTTATGTTGTTGTTTATCCTTCCCCTTTGTATTGCTCCAATATATGCCTATATAACCATCACATATGCATCAAAATAATGACCACTGAGAATAAACTGTATGTTAATTCCAAAATATGTTTAGGAATTCACATTTTCCCCTTTCATTTTATGTTACTCTAAAATATGAATACATACCTTCTACCCATATACAGTAATTACAGTATGAAAATTAGTGGTAGGTTGAATCTAGAGCCCATTAAGAGATTTACATTATAACAACCCACATGGCGGCCGAGAACCGTCTGAAACTCCAATTCCAGGAGAACTCCAGTTCCAGGGGAATCCGACGCCCTCTTCTGACTTCCACGGCATTTCATGACATGGGTGCACAGACTTGCATGCAGACAGTACATTCATACACATACAGAAATATATAAAATTAATAAAAAATTTTTTCAAAAAAAAAAAAAGATGATATCATGAAGTTTGCAGGTAAATGAGTGGAACTTGAAGCCACTATGCTAAGTGAAGTAACACAGCCCCAGAAAAACAAATGGCAAAGGGTTTCCCTCATTTGTGGATGCTAACTCCAAAAGCAAGCTGAACAACATTATTGTTATATTTCTTTTTATCTGGAACAGCATGCTTTCTAGGTCATCCAGTGGACAGGGTCTGTGATTTCACAGATCATTTTGTTAGGACTCTATTTGGAAAATATTCCTTGTTTCTTTCTCCTTATTTATTTTAAGTACATCTTCTACCCAGACCTTGGTTTCTGAGATCGCTAGTGGAAAAGGAACAAGAGCACCTAGGACTATGAATGAATCTCAGACTAGGATAGAAATATCTTGCTTGGGGAGAAAGGAGATTCTCAAAATGCAAATTAACACCCTCAGTAACAAATTTAAACTCCAAACATTGTTGAGGGATCTCCCCCAGTTGGAAAAGTGTCCAATGGCCAAAGAGATAATTATTCGAACAGAGCAATACAGTATTTCTTTGTAAATCCAACTACATAATAAATACTCATGAGACCATACTAAAAAAAAATACTTACCTGAGTGTTGGGGTGCACACCGTTAATCCCAGAACTCAGGAGGCAGAGGCAGAAGCAGGCATATTTCTGTGAGTTCAAGTCCAGTCTTGTCTACATAGTGAGTTCCAGGACAGCTGGTGCTTTGGGAGACCCTGTTTCAAAAAGATAAAAATAAATAAATAAATAAATAAATAAATAAATAAATAAATAAATAAATATTTAATGGGCAAAAGAAACAAATGTCTAAATAACGTCTCTAGATTTACTGTTCTCAGGGAGGCAGAGCATAAACCCTCACCCCTTAAATGGGGACTACATGTGTTTATTCTAGTCTACATCATAGAAAGTGGTCTTTGTTAGTGGAGGAACACAAGGAATGTTCCCTCATGCATTGAGGAAGGGCGACAGCAGCAGTGGTAAGCCAAGCATTGGAATGTACACTTGTGCTATGATTCTAATCTTAGATATCCCCCAAAGCTCTTGGGATTGAGGGTTGCTCCCCAGCTGGGAGTACGGTTGGGAGATGGTAGACATTTGAGGAATCAGGCATAATCCCTCTGAAGGCTCCTGGAAGCAAGCCCATGAAGGGACATGGTGTTCTTGGCCCTTTAATTCTCTGTCTGCTTCCTGGCTGTAATGAGATGATTCTTTCACTGCACTGCCATGACCCTGCTCAGAACCAAGGAGCAAAGTGACCATGAACTGACGGCAATGAGACCGTGAGCAAAGTGACCATGAGCTGACGGCAATGAGACCGTGAGCAAAGTGACCATGAACTGACGGCAATGAGACCGTGAGCAAAGTGACCATGAACTGACGGCAATGAGACCGTGAGCAGAGTGACCATGAACTGACGGCAATGAGACCGTGAGCAAAGTGACCATGAACTGACGGCAATGAGACCGTGAGCAAAGTGACCATGAACTGACGGCAATGAGACCGTGAGCAAAGTGACCATGAACTGACGGCAATGAGACCGTGAGCAAAGTGACCATGAACTGACGGCAATGAGACCGTGAGCAAAGTGACCATGAACTGACGGCAATGAGACCGTGAGCAAAGTGACCATGAACTGACGGCAATGAGACCGTGAGCAAAGTGACCATGAACTGACGGCAATGAGACCGTGAGCAAAGTGACCATGAACTGACGGCAATGAGACCGTGAGCAAAGTGACCATGAACTGACGGCAATGAGACCGTGAGCAAAGTGACCATGAACTGACGGCAATGAGACCGTGAGCAAAGTGACCATGAACTGACGGCAATGAGACCGTGAGCAAAGTGACCATGAACTGACGGCAATGAGACCGTGAGCAAAGTGACCATGAACTGACGGCAATGAGACCGTGAGCAAAGTGACCATGAACTGACGGCAATGAGACCGTGAGCAAAGTGACCATGAACTGACGGCAATGAGACCGTGAGCAAAGTGACCATGAACTGACGGCAATGAGACCGTGAGCAAAGTGACCATGAACTGACGGCAATGAGACCGTGAGCAAAGTGACCATGAACTGACGGCAATGAGACCGTGAGCAAAGTGACCATGAACTGACGGCAATGAGACCGTGAGCAAAGTGACCATGAACTGACGGCAATGAGACCGTGAGCAAAGTGACCATGAACTGACGGCAATGAGACCGTGAGCAAAGTGACCATGAACTGACGGCAATGAGACCGTGAGCAAAGTGACCATGAACTGACGGCAATGAGACCGTGAGCAAAGTGACCATGAACTGACGGCAATGAGACCGTGAGCAAAGTGACCCTGAACTGACGGCAATGAGACCGTGAGCAAAGTGACCATGAACTGACGGCAATGAGACCGTGAGCAAAGTGACCATGAACTGACGGCAATGAGACCGTGAGCCAGAATAAGTCTTTCCTCTTTTTAGTTGAGTTTCCTTGGATATTTTGTCACAGTGATGGAAGAGTGGCTAACGCACCTTGATAAGGCATGGTGAAAATGAAATTTTGCCTCTCTAGTCTTTCTCCAAATAGCCATAAATTTGGTGTAACCATAGAACAACAGTAGACAAAACCCAGTTCTAGGACAGACTGAAAAACAGGTTATCCAAAATATTTTAAATTGTCAAAACCATCAAGAGGTACTACAGTTGAGGTATCTCAGATAAGCACTTACAACTGAACAAGGACATTAGGTACAAACTAAGGAAATCAGAGCATGGGTTTTAGTTAGTAGTAATAAGAAACCAATAATATTTTGGTTCATTAATTGGAAAAAATGTAGCACACCAGTGTAAAATAGTCATAATTAATAGGGGAAAATAGTTTTTAATATTTCACTAGTCCTTTGTACATGCAAAACACACGCAAAAAGTTCACTAAAATATACAATTTATCCATTTATCTCATCTATTTCAAGTGTGTAGTTGATATTAAGGTCTAAGGTAAATACAGAAGATGCAGATGTGGAGCTGCTGTCATAAAAGCAGTCTGACACAGGAACATTAAGTGAATCACAGGGCTGAAAGAAAAGAAAATTTAGAATCCCCCAGACTCATGATTTGGCCATTACACTTCAGCAACCTCCTTATTTCATAATCACTGCCACATTGTTTTAAAAAGAAAGTCCTTACTAAGCTATTTAGGTTGCAAGTGAATCACTGAATCAATCAACAAGTGTTACCAAGTGCTTACCAGATTTGCAGGTCTAGACTCTTTACAAAATTAACAAAAGGAACCAAAGGCCATTGTCATCAGACTTCCTGCACTGCTTCTGTGATTACAGGTAAAGAATATAACCATAAAATATTTAATCGTGACCATAAAATTTTTGAGAGGTAGATATTACCAAACAATAACCTCAAATAAAATGAGACGATTTCTTTATAAAAAGCTGATGTGAACCAAATGGTCCTTTGAGAGAACTTTCCTCAGAGCAGGGATGGTTCACCATGGCCTTCGAGTGGGGCGGTTAAGAGCACTGTTTTGTATCACTAAAGGTTCTCTAATAAAAGTGCAAATGCCAGAAAACTCCTTTAAAGTTGTTGTACTTGTCACGGTATGCCAAAAGACTCCCAAAATATTATAGTCTCTTGCCATGGCTCTTGGTTTATTCAGACTTAAAGGTGAGACCTTACTGCTGAAGACACCACACTTGGTGTGCAGGAATTGGAGGAATGAAGGTGGAATTACATCTGAAGCCTCCTCCCTAGGGACTAGCACTCATAGCATCAAAAGCTGTCATGCATATTGCCAAGGGAGGAAAGCATTCAACATTCCTACTCACTCTGCCCCCTGAGTGCTGGATTTAAATGCACACACCACCATGACCAGCTAGAAAATCAGTTTTTTGAAAAGGACTAGCTCCCTAATAGGTTATCTAATCCCAAGTGTATAGCCATGTACACAGAAACACCAGCAAATGTATTCAGTGCAATGTGTGTGTGTGTGTGTGTGTGTGTGTGTGTGTTTGTGTGTGTGACAATAATAACCAAAGAAGAAGACAAGAGGGTGAAGGGAGTTGGGAGAGGATGTGGGAAAAGTTGCAGGGAGAGAGGGAGGGCTGGAAAGGAAAGAAATGCAATATTCATGTATAAAATTCTCAATCAAATAAAAGAAGCATAGATTGAACAAACAAAAACTAAAACAAGGCTGGGTGTGGTAAAGCATGGGTTTAATCCCAGCACTTGAGAGGTAGAGGCATGCAAATCTCTTTGAGATCAAGGGCAGCCTGGTCCATGTAGTGACTTTCAGGCCAGCTGGGGCTACAGGGAGACCCTGTCTCAAATAAACAAACAAACAAGTAAAAATCTAAGATAACAGTAAACTATGAAGAGCACCACTTCAAGAATAAGACTGTCAGAGTTCTAATGTCAGACCTTCAGGCAACTGGCTTGCCTATTGGCTTCCTACTTTGTACTTTGTAGCTGTTAATGATTTGTTCCAGAGAAGGTTTGCATTAGGATTCAGAACTCTAGAGGATAAACTGGTACCTCAAGAAGGATGTTTTTTGTAAAGGACCTGTCCCCAAATTGAGGATACAGGGAAAACACAGAACCTTAAGCCCTCATGCCTAAGGTATGAAAACAGTATGCTTTTACTGGACATCAAATGGAGACTTATATATAGCCTGAGTCTTTGTGAAGACAAGTGTCTTTTGATAAAGCGAGGGCCTTAACAATCGGATATTTTTACTACTCTAAACATACTACCCTTCCCTACCAGTTCTTCGTAATTCCCTCCAGTAGGAAGGACAGGGCAGCCATGCTCTCTTCATATGTTCCATGATAGCATGGTGAATGACCCATGAGAACAAAAATTACTATTTGTGGTTGCTGAGAATATGACTGGTACAGAGTGTTGCCAAATAAACATTAACTACTACAAGTATTATTATGTATTATTATTTCTACATTATCAATGTTCCACATATTCTCTAGAATTTGTTAAGTTTTTAAGAACCAAGATGTAGACTTGAGTGTGTTTGACATGTGCATCACCATTGTTTGAAAGACATATTTAGATATATAGTTGATCAAAAACTCATAATTGATCATAACATGATTAACATTTTAATCTCAAAGAACAGTGAACAACAAAGTTAAAATAGTAATTTGTGAAATCTTCAGAAATAAGAATCACTTTATTAAAATGCAGACTGTTCCACATAGAGGGGCGATTTACATAGTGATGAGTAGCTGTGAGTTATAAGGAAAGGATTCAAGATTTGCTGCATAGAAGGATATTTCGAGATAGCCTAGCGGTTAAGAGCGCCGACCGCTCTTGCAGAGGACCCGGGTTCGATCCCCAGCACCCACATGGCGGCTAAGAACCGTCTGTAACTCCAATTCCAGGAGAACTCCAGTTCCAGGGGAATCCGAGACCCTCTTCTGACCTCCGCGGCGTTGCACGACACGGGTGCACAGACCTGCATGCAGACAGTACATTCATACACATTAAAAAAAAAAAAAAAAAAAAAAGAAGGATATTTCTTCTTTTGTCTGCATTAACTTAAGTTCATTTTCCTTTTGGGATTATAGTAGATTATGACTTGATTGGGCTATAGGGTGACCAGATATTTAGAAAACATCATTGAAGTTGGATCAGTAATGATGAGAGTGGCACTCGAATCAGTAGATGAGTAACCTGACCTCCATGCTGAAAGTGGACTTCAATCAGTGGAAAACATGAATAGAACAAAAAGTTAGGTAACAAGAAGCTCTGCCTGCCTGGTTGCTCAGCTGAGACAGTGGTCTCTTTTGCCTTTAGACTTGGTCTGAAACATAACCGTACTGGTTCTCAAGACTGTCATATTTCCGTGTAGAACTTAAACCATTAATTTTCCTGGTGCTCATAATTTCAGACTAGTTGGAAACGACAATGCAGACTCTTTGGGGTTTTGAAGCTGAATAACTTGGACATAAAAACTTTCAAAAATCTAGGATATATTTCCTTGTAATGGACAGATAGCCAGATGATGATAGAGAGATAGATCATAGGTAGATAAATATAAATAGATGATAGTGATAGTTAGAGATGTTGATATAGATATGTTGATAGAGATAGATGATAGATCTCCAATGCTTTTCCTTCTCTAGTGATCCCTAATTAATACAGAAAGCACCACTGTCACAATTTTTAAAATAAAGTTGGTAACATGGCGGCTGAGAACCATCTGAAACTCCAATTCCAGGAGAACTCCAGTTCCAGGGGAATCCGACACCCTCTTCTGACCTCTGCAGCATTGCACGACATGGGTGCACAGACCTGCATACAGACAGTACATTCATACACATAGAGAAAAATAAATTAAAAAAAAATAAAGGTGGTAAATAGGAGTAAGAGTCAGTGTGCAAATATATTCAGAGCAGCAGGCACATAGTAGGAATTCAATTAAAGCATCTGTTCCCCTGCAAGTTGAGCAATTAATACAAGCCAATTGAAAGGAAGCAGAGGCCCATCTTTCTAATAGTCATCCTTTCTGCCTCTACTCTTTAATAGACTCCATTAATATCTATCAAACATTCCTGGGAATGGAAATATAAAGTCATCGTTGCTCTATATGTGGCAGCCTAATGAGCCAGCTTCTCCCAGGGAGGCAATCATTTACTTAAAGGTCCCAAAGTGGCCAGTGGGAGTTCAGACAACTTTCCAAATTGACCATTTCTTGTACAAAGAGATTGCATTATTATGTTACCCTTTCTGTGTGATTTGTTCAACAAAGCTCTATGCAGGATAAACCAATGTGATATCTGCCCTCAAGGACTTTGCTCTGCAGGGATTTCAAAGGCAACTTCAATCCCCTGGAAATTTGGCAGTCAGTTCTAGTTCCAGGCCAGTGGTGTTCTCTTAAACCGCAGCACTCACAGACCACATCAAGCATATCCATTCCTCAGGGAGGGCTGGAGGAAGGATGACATTGGGAAATTTCTCAAGCTCCATTTCTCAATAAAATGTCTCAATATTTGTGCACAGAGGAGCATTTTTATGTTGGCCAATTCATATTGGATGATGATGTATGTCACTTAGCAGTGATGGAAGGCACAACCACAGAAGCCATTTTTTTGAGTCAAGGATTGCAGCTCCAGGGCTAATTTGGCAGGAGAGGTATTTATGACTGAACAGTAGTACCAGAGGCTCTTCATCTCCCCTCTGAGTCTAGACATGCTGTGGAGATGGGGGTGTGTTTTCTTTACCAGAGGTTAATGTTTAAACAGGAGAGAGTTTTAAGAGCCAAAGTGACTAGATAAAATGATACCCAAAACAGCACTGGGAGAAAGAACATCACCTTAGAAAGCAGAAGAGTTCCTGGCTTCTTCCTATTCTAACAAGCCAAGTGACCTTGGGCAAGTCACTCCATCTTTCTGGAATGAAAGAAACAATATGAGCTGACAGATGGGTTAGTAGCTTGATTCCAGGTTTAATGCTGGTTCCTGAGGCTCTTTCTAGCTCTAGTATTTCTGAAACTGTACATTTTATTGTGGGTTATAGCAACAAACAGCCTCTATATGTTGATGTTTGAGTGTTTCTCTTTGCAAGATGTTTTTATGCTGACAAAGGCTTTCTACATGCACTCTTTAACTGAATAAACACAGCAGTTCTCTTAAAGAGGTAAAGCAATGTCACAGTCCCTGTTTGATAAATGCAAAACTGGAAACTCATAGAAAGCTAATGACTTCCCTGACTAGACTACGCACATGACCGTAGCCTTTGCCGAGGGTCCCCGGTTCTCTGCGTTTTGCCCATCGCCGCCTGTCATCTTTTTCCTAGAGGACTCTTTCTTGTGTTTTGTTCAGGTCTCTGCTGAATGCCAGCTTCTACATGAAGCTTCTCCATCCGTCCGATGAAGCAGCCTTAACCAGGCTAACCTCTGGCTTCCGTACATTCTTTCCACATGAACTTGCCACTTTTGTGGTCATCTGCAGATCCGTCCCTTGTCAACTAAAAAGTGAGCTGTGTAAGATGTGTGGTCAGATATAATCCCTTCCAGCATTTTTCACATTTTCCACGGTGTCTGGTCAATAGTACAGTAGGTACTCTATCAATAATTTTTAGAGAACAAATGAACAAGTGAGGTAAAGCAATGAAGTCACTGGAAACTTTGATTTTTATCTTTGAAAAATGAAAGACATCCTTACCCTTTAATAGTTTGAGTTTTGGTTCATTTCCTAAGATATCATGATTGAACTATATCTGATACACAGTCCTACCTCACTTTGTCAAGAAAAAATTTGCAATTATTTGATACTATTGGAACCAATATTTTTAATTTTTTTTAAATTTTATTTATTTCTGTATGTGTATGAATGTACTGTCTGCATGCAGGTCTGTGCACCCATATCATGCAATGCCGCAGAGGTCAGAGGAGGGTCTCGGATTCCCCTGGAACTGGAGTTCTCCTGGAATTGGAGTTTCAGAAGGTTCTCGGCCGCCATGTGGGTGCTGGGGATCAAACGTGGGTCCTCTGTAAGAGCGGTCAGCACTCTTAACTGCTAGACCATCTCTCCAGCCCGGAACCAATATTTTTAAAAAATTCGTCCATTATAGTTTCTTAATTCTGGATACATAAAAATGGTAGAAATGCCAATAAAGTTGAGTGTTTTCCTTTATTTAAGATTTCTATCTAAGGACCATTCTTATGGATGCACACAACTTCAATAATAAAAATAGAAAACAAAACAAAATAATAATAAATTAAAAAACATTTAAAAAGGGAAAAATAGTTGAGTGTTTTCCAAATATTGCTACATATCCAAAATCACTAAGGGCTCTATCCTGACAAATTCTAATTCACTTAAACCACAATGGAGCCAAAATTTCCACTTGATCAAAATGCTCAGCCTTGTTGGAGATCTGCTGAGTTGTTTGTCTGGAAAAATTCTGCCCTGGTAGGTTTGTCTGGAACTTGAACAAGAAGCACCAAGATAGCTGAGTTATGATGACAAGACTTCAGTGGGAAGGACAAGCGTCACAGCAGTCTGGGGTCAGTTCCACATAGAGCTGGCCGTGGGAATTCACATTTTCTTGGTTGAACAGCTACAGAATGAAGACTAAAGCCAAAACCACATTGCAGTGCACTGGCCCACTATAATGGATGCTACCAAGGCAAACCAGAGCACAATTACTCAGCCTTTACACATATTTATTAAATATGTGCTAGTGTCTGTGAAAACTGGCTGTGAACAAAATCTGGTGTCTGAACTCTACAAACATGTATAGAGATGTAACACAAAATATGCCAAGAAATACATTATGGAACTTTAAAGTCACTATGAGGTAAATGATGGAATATCTAATTCAGTCATAATTTTAAAAAAGTTAGTTCTAAAATAAAACCTGAAATATGGTAAAAAGGAAATTGACAAAGGAAAATAGAAAAATTAAGAAGTGTATCAAAGAGATTTAAAAACAGAGCAAAGACATTAGCATTTAAGAAAGTGACAAGATGCTGGTTACCTTGGTTCTAAGCATGGGAGATACAGTGAAAAGTGAAAGGCGAAAAAAATAAATAAATAAAAATAAAAAGACCTGGTCTGTTGCTAAGTTTATAGGAGTGTCCTAACTGTCAAGTTTCTCATTTTTTGACCAGATAAACAAAAAGTGAGAAACTTGACAGTTCGGACACTCCTATAAACTTGGCAGTTAGGACACTCCTATAAATGTGGGACAGGGAAGCTGACGCAGGGAAATAAGGAGTTCAAAGTTAGCCTGGGCTGTGAACTTGCTATGCAGCAAGCTCAAGGCCAGCCTCGATTACAGTCATGCTGTCTCGAGGGCTGTAGTTGTAATTCAGTGGTACAGCAGGAGCTTAACATGTTCAAGAGTCTTCTGAAGAACAATGAATGACTGAACAATTGTGAAGCAATGGTGACATCGGAATTTCACTTAGAGACTTTAAAAGCCAAATTGACAAATAAAACAATGCCCAAGACAATACCTAGTAAAAAGAATTCCATTTTAAAAATCAGAAGTGGAGGACTCTTCCTGTCAAATAATTTTGGAAAACTCACTTCATCTTTCTAGGATGAAATTTTGTGACCCAACAAGTGGGATAATAATATGATTCCAGCCTTACAGCTAAGAGTATTTATGAGGATTCTTCCAGCTCTGGTATTTCCAAAACTGTGCTTTTCATTGTAAGTGAAGACAGGTATGCTTCAGGGATCACTACATAGGTCTGCCTAGTCAACCAGCTGAATTCCAAGTCAGGTCATATTGGGGGTACTTAAGTTCTGATATTCTGTCTGCTTTAGTCCACAGATTCTAGTACAGTGAATGCAGCCTAAATGTATTAGGAAGAAAAATGGCAGAGAAGTTAAGTCTGAGGCTGATTCTATTTATCATTGGAGAATAAACAAATCATATATATTTGGCCAATTATATAATTAAAGTCAGATATCAATGTTAATATAAGGTACCCAGTTGCTCTCTCTAAACTCAAATTACTTCTAAAGTAACTTAAAAATAATTGAGAAGCTGACATGCAAAGGTTTCAAGTCATGACTAAATACTCATTTATCTTCTTTTGTTTTAAAATGAGATAAACTTGTTTTTTATTCCCTTGAAAATCAGATGTTTGATAGCCACACATTTTTTGAATTCCTGCATTACAGTCTCATGAAGCTCTTCTCAAATTGTATGTGAATGATGTGTAGATGGCAAAGTGCAAGGGCTGGATTAGAGAAAGTGAAGGAGAGTATCCACAGTCCATGGGGACAGAGACAAGAACTAAATTATAGTAACACACAAAAGAGAAAAGTTCTGAATGGGTTAGAGGAGGCTAATCAAAGTGTATCCTTACTCTAGAAAAGAAGGGACAGGCACAGTAATTGACAGCCTCAGGGAAAATGCCAAAGCTATGCGTAAAACAAAAGAACAATGAAAACAATCCTGGCACTCCACTCCCATACCTTAGGAAGACATGTTAGGAAAAATAGGGAATTCTTGATGTAATAGTTTTATGGAAAAACTCCTGTAGCAACATCACGCAACGCAAGATTACACTTTACTCTGGGTGTTTTAATTTTCTTCTCAGTCAGTCCAAGAGCTGTTTTGTCTCCCTTTCTGAAGCCTCCTTTATCTGTTTCTTATTCCCAAGCTTCCCTGGAATAACCTTGATCATGTGGGCTGATTTCTAAATGTGTTTTCAAAGTAGGTTCATCTCCACCACTTAGAGGAAGGTTTAGCTGCTCTTTGCTACACAAGCTGTTTGATCAAGTCATTTAATATCACACATTTACTACACAGGCGATATGAATTATTCAGATCAAGTAGAGCTTTGCACCCCAAATAAATATCTAGTTCTTTACTGATAGCTAAGGGAGTGCAATGTCTTCTTTTACTGGGGTGTTGGGTGGAAAGACCTTTATATACCTATTTTTATATGTTATTCTGGAGATTATTCCAGCAAATTTCATAAGATTCTTGAAAAACAAATGTGCTCACAGTACATAACATGAAAAAATTAAATGTACATTAAACTACAGCAGCTGCAAACAAACTCAAACCAAAGAATTCAATTGTTTTAAACAGTAGTTTAACCTTAAATGTTTTTTCAGCAGAGACAATAGTTGTAATACAATAATATCACAAATAGTATATTTTGAAAGGGATATTACAGCCTAGATTCCCTTGAGCAAAGGCTCTTGCATCAAATCTGATGCAAATGGCAAAATCAACTCCATCTACACATTGTAATTTAGGAAAACCAGGCCTGATGAATACTCCAGAGAGAAATACAGTATAATTAATGTGTGTGGCGTTACCTAGTCTGACTTGTGAATAAGATATGAAAATTAATGGTGTTGTTTGTGAGCCAGTAGATGAGAGCATACTTCAAAGCATAGTAGTATTAAAGTAGTCCCTTTTAAAAGTTACTCAACAGAGGTAGCAAGAGAAAAAAGTATGTGAAAAGAAGACTCCGAGATAGGAAATTAGATTCTTTCTTACCCACTTTTCCCCTCTGATGTGGCTATAGTGTGGTTAAGTGTGGCTGGAGGCTGCTTGAAGGTCACTAGCTTGTGACAGTACTGGGATGTATTAGAATTTTTATTCATAATTTTTTTTAATTTTATTTATTTTCGTATGTGTATGAATGTAGGTTTGTGCACCCGTGTTGTGCAATGCTGCAGAGGTCAGAAGAGGGTGTCGGATTCCCCTGGAACTGGAGTTAAAGACGGTTTTCAGCCGCCATGTGGAGGCTGGGGATCGAACCCGGGTCCTCTGCAAGAGTAGTCAGCGCTCTTAACCACTGGGCCATCTCTCCAGCCCCAATAGATTTTTTAAAAATATAAACAAATCTTTTATTTTATTTTACTTTTTGTCAATTTTGATACAGGGTCTGTCCTTGCTATGTGGAGCAGGCCAGCCTTGAACTCACAGAGATCCAGCTTTCTCAGCCTCTGGAGCACTAGGCCTAAAGATGTGCAGCTCCTTTAGTCCTTTAGCACAAACAAATCTTTTATTTATCTTATTATTAAAACTTTATTGAGGGCTGGAGAGATGGCCTAGCGGTTAAGAGTACCGACACTCTTACAGAGGACCCGGGTTCGATCGCCAGCACCCACATGGCGGCCGAGAGCCGTCTGAAACTCCAATTCCAGGAGAACTCCAGCTCCAGGGGAATCCGAGACCCTCTTCTGACCTCCGCGGCATTGCACGACACGGGTGCACAGACTTGCATGCAGGCAGTACATTCATACACAGACAGATATAAAGTAAAATGAAAATACATTAAAAAAAAAACTTTTATGAATAAAAAAGTATTGGTCCTAAGGTATTATTCGTATGTAATATATATTATATATATATATATATCTATTATTATATATTATCTATAATATATCATGTATATATAATGTATTTATAATGTTATATTATACAAAAATGTATATATTATATAATAATAAATAATCAATGTATTTTTTTTTAAAGAAGATAAACAGGACAAAGGATAAACAGGAGATATCTGAATACTAAATGACACAATACACCAAATGGACCTCACAGACATCTATCGAATATTTTACCACAAACAACAGAGAATACAATTTCTACTCAGCACCTCATGGAACATTCTCCAAAATAGCCATATACTGGGACACAGGGAAAACTCAACAAATATAAAAAGATTGAAATAATCTCATGCATTCTATCAGACCACAGTGCCAAATAAACTCAATATCAAAACACAGATAAACCCTACAACCTACAGGAACATGGGACTAAACAACACCCTCCTGAATATGATGTGGGTCAAGGGAAAAAATAGAAAGAAAGAAATAACATTCCTGGAAACTGAACAATGATAAAAACAACACAGCAAATCTATGGGACACTTTAAAAGCACTTAGAGTAAAAACATCTTTAGTATTTTAAATATATTAAAAAAACAGAAAGAGCCACAAGTGAATGATCTAACAACTGCAGCTAAAAATACTTGAGAAACAACACAAATGAACCCTAACGGAGCAGACAAGAAGAATAACCAAATCAGAGCAGAAATCAATGAAATAGAAAAAAGAAAACCAGCAAAAAATCAATGAATCCAAAAGTTGGTTCTTTGAGAGAATAAACAAGATAGACAGACCTCTAGCCAGTTACACAAAGAAAGAAACGAGAGAACAACTCCAAAATACATAGAATCTGTGACGAAAGGAAATATCACAACAGACAATGAAAGATCCAGACAATTATACAGGACTACTTCAAAAACTATATCTAACTAAGTTTGAAAACTAGAAGAAAAGATGAATATGAAATCCTGGGGAATCCCCAAGCTCAACCAAAAAAAAAAAGAGATCGACAGTCTTAGTGACCAATAACAGGAAGAAATCAAAGATGTATAAGTAGCTCCCAACCAAAAATGCCCAGGCCCGGATTGTTTACTGCAGAATTCTATAAAATATTCGAAAAGACATACAACCCTTACACTTTAAATTGTTTCAGAGGCTACAAATGGAGGGAACATCTCCAAAATCCTTCAATGAAGCCAGCATTACCCTACTACCAAAACCAGGGAAAGATACAACACAAAAATGGAGAACTATAGACCCATCTCCCTAATGAACACAGATGCCAAAATTCTAACGGATTCTGGACCACGCACACAACTCACATCAAGAATCATCATGACCAAGTTGGATTCATACCAGAAAAGCAGGGATGGTTCAACATATGAAAATCAATAACAATAAACATCATCAACATATCAATGGATTGAAGGACAAAAACCACACCATCATCTCCAATTGATGCAGAGAAAGCCTTTGACAAAATCCAATCCTTTCATGGTTTAAGTCCTGGAGGGAATTGGTCGAAAGGGATCATTCCTCAATGTTATCAAAGCCATATCAGGAAAACCCACAGCCAATATTCATCCTAAATGGGGAAATGACAGAAGCAATTCCCTTAAAGGTAGGAAACTCGGCAAGGCTGCCCCCTGTCACCACTCCTTTTCAATATAGTGTTGAAAACCTTGCAGGCAATAGCAAGAAAAGGAAATTAAAGGAGTTCTAATAAAAAAGAGGAAGTCAAGCTATCGCTGTTTGCTGATGATGATTGTCTACCTAAGGGATGCTAAGAACTCCACCAGAAAACTCCTGAGAAACGTTAAGAGCTTTGGTGAAGTGGCAGGATACAAAAAAAATCTAGAAAAATCAGTAGCCTTTCTTACACCAACCAAACAGGCAACTGAAGAAGGATAAAGGACACCTTCCCACTCACAATAGCCTCAAAAACATAATAATACTAGGAAAATCCTAACCAAGGACACCAAGGATCTCTACAAAAAAATTGTAAACCCCTGAAGAAGGAAATTGAGGGGAAAGACATCAGAAGATGGACAAACCTCCCATGTCTCATGGATTGGAAAATAATATAGGGTAATGAATGTCCTCTCACTCAGATCAAACTATGTACAGATTAAGCAATCCCAATCAATCCCCAAGAATTCTTCACAGGCTGGAAAAAAAAAATCCTCAATTTCATTTGGAAAAACAAAGACCCCGGGATAGCAAGCAACCATGTCGTCGAAAAGAGCAAACAGGGGGGATCACTTATACCAGACATCAAACTATCAGACAGGGCTATAGTCATAAAAACAGCGCTGGGTACTGGCACAAAACAGACCAATTGACAAGAATAAAAACTGAAGATCCAAACTCTGAGCTCATACAATTTCAGCCACCTCATATTTGACAAGGGGCCAAAGAAAGAACACAATGGAAAGACAGACTCAAGTGGTGCTGGCAAAATTAGATCACCACTGTAGACGAACGAATTAAAAACCCTACCTCTCACCTTGTACAATAAGTCAACTCCAGATGGACCAAAGACCTCAATGGTGACACCCCCCAAACTCTGGAGGTGATAGAAGAGACAATTGGCAGCAGACTACAAAGACATAGGTGTAGGAAAAGACCTTCCTAAATCAAACAGCAGCTGCACCAAAAAATAAAGATCAACAATTGACAAAGGGATCTCTCTTAAACTCAAAAGCTTTTGTACATCAAAATAAACCAATAAAGGAAGTGAAGAGAAAACCCACAGAGTGGGAGGAAACCTTCCACTGCAGAACATCTGGACAAAGCATTACTCTCCAGGTATAAACTACTCAAAAAAACAAAGAAGAAAGAAAACAAATGAAACACTCAAAAGTGGAGCAAAAATCTGAATAGAGACTATCACTAGGAGGAATAGAGATGAGCCAAGAAACATCTTAAGAATTGTTCAGCATCTCTGATATTAAGGAAATGCAATTAAAACCACAAGACCACTTTGAGATATCACCTTACTCCAATACGACTGGTAGGATCAAGAGAACACAATGATACCAAGTGCTAGGAGAGGTTGTGGAGAAAGGGGCACTCATCCATTGCTGTGGTGGGAATGTAACTGGTACAGCCACTACTGAAAATCAGTGTGGATGAACCTTAGAAGACTCAAAATGAGCCTTCCATTTGACCCAGTCCTACCACTCCTGGTATATACTACCACAGCACACATCTTATGCAAAGATACATGCCACAGCTATGTTTATTGCAGCTCTGTTCACAATAGCAAAAAGCTGGAACCAGCCCAGGTTCCCTCAACTGACGAGTGGATAGAGTATTGTTTGGTACATGTATACAATGGAGTTCTATGCAGCGGTAACAAGGGACAACATTATGAACCTTGCAGGTAAATGGATGGAGCTGGAAGACACTATGTTAAGTGAAGTACCACAGTCCAGAAAAACAAATGACAACTGGTGTCCCTCATATGTGGCATGCTAGTACCAAATACCCCGATATAAATATTTCTCGGGAGAGGGATGCATGTAAAAGAACAACAACAGAAAGAACTGCTCAGCAAATGGACCAAAATGGTGAATTGGGAAGGGGGGAGGGTGGTGGGGTGAGGACTGTGGGTGCTATATTCGATTAATGCCTTTAATTGACGTGAGTTCAACAAAGTGCCAAGTTTTGCCTAGACTACTGTCTACAGGTACATGGTGTTTTTAGGACTTAGTAAAAGTAATTGTGTTATTAAACAACATTGTTTTACAGACTCGATATAAAACGGTAATGAACCAAGTTAATGGAGATATATAAATTCTGTTGTCCACATTTGTTTTACATAAAATTTGTAGAGCAAAATAACTTTTGGATTGGCACATACAATGTTCTCTATAGTGTCTCTGTGTACAGTACCACACTTGTAGCATTCTCTTTAAGATGATTTAACATCAAATTTAAGTTGCCCCCCCAAGTTAATCATATATCGTCACCCAAACAAACATGGGTAATTTTATGAAATCTGAGCCTTGATTTCACTATAGTTATGTATAATACACGGTCTTCTGGAGACTCCATGGGTTAAAAAAGGGGGGGGTACGTTACAGATGCAAAAACCTTCTCGTCAAAAACCTTGCAATTCAAATCTAATAAAAACTAAGTACTGGGAAAGATTTGTGTGTTCCAACAGGACAAATGTCACCAACTTACGGCTGAGAAAGAAAGTCAGCTTTGCATTGAGTAGGATGTACCAAAAAGTGGCAAATGAAAGGTTGACCCACTGAACATCAAAGGAAGAAAAAAAAAAAAAAAAAAAAAAAAAAAAAAAAAAAAAACTATTTATTTATTTTTTTTTATTTTTTTTTTTTTTTTTGTCTTTTCGAGTCAGTGTCTCCGCAGCCCAGCTGTCCTGGAAACTCACTCTGTAGACAAGTGGCCTTGAACTCACCACAGATCTGCTGCCTCTTGCCTCACAGTGCTAGGATTAAAGGCGTGCACCCCATCCCTGGCTCGTAACAACTATTTTAAATGAGTTCTAATGAAACTTACCTTCTAGGTGCCACAAAGGTTTTGATATGAGAGATTTCTTGCCTCCCCCCCCCACGAACAAGGTAGGAAGAGAGAATATAACAAAGATGAGGTCACTCTCCACTTTGTAAATTGGAGACAAACTATATAGAGGTAATCCTCTTATAAAAAAAACTGCCTTCTTTAATTGACTAATAGACTAGAACTGTGAACAGGATTACTCTCTGTTCAGAACCCAATATTTAACACTAAAGTCCTTAAACTATGTGCTTAAGCAAAATATAATAACAGGAGCTCTGACATCAGCAAAAAAATTCTACCAGGGAAGATGTTGGCAGGGGATCTAAGGCCCCCACAAAAGGTAAAGGCTCTTGCCTCATAAACTGGGATACCTGCAAGAAGAGAGGCGATAAGGCATTGCTGCTGAAGACCTGACGTAACATGGAAAATGCATTGAGGACCACACATGCAAGTGTACAGATGGCCTCTGGATACCAGAGCGTGTACCAAGGGCCACTTAAACCATAAAGCAAATACGGGTATCCTCCCTGAATCAAGCCAAGACCCCACCGTCAACACCAGCTACTCCTCACTCTGCTGGAAATCTGTGCAGCAGAGGCAAGCCATATGCTGTATTATCTCAAATCTAATTGGCTATTTGGCTCTCTCCTTGGAGGAATGATCCCATGGCTGATGCCACAAGCTTACTTCCTCTACAAGTTAGGAGATATCAAAGCCACAGTAAGACCCCTGTCATATTTAACAGGAAAAAATGTAGTCATAGATCAACATTTCATCTAAACATATTGAGTCTATAACAAAGTAACCTACATTGGAACTATCTAATGCTGCTAAGTACCTCATATATCTAATTGCTGTCTTCATTAGTAGGATCGAAAGGCTATTTCCTAGCAGACTGTCGGCCCATGAAGGAACAACTGCCATAGATATGACCCAAAGTCCAAGACAACACGTCCAGAGAGAGTGGACTGTTTACTTCGTCACATCCACCTGTGACCCTTTTCTAAAGCCCAGGGAACTAATCTCGGCGGAAGATGGTGGCGCATGGGTAGAATGTAAGTGGCTTTCGCGATTGGGTGAAGGGTGAAACTACACAAGAGTCTCAGAATCTCATTTGATTAAGCCTGAAATTACATACAAGCCCCTCTAACTCCCCGCTGGGAAGAGCGTGGGGCTCTGGTGTGTTTGGGCACAACAGCTGCAAATTGGTTTAACATGACGGATGCTTGTACTCATGCACTAATCACTTATAGCTAAAAAATGGGAAAAAAAATCGAGAGAGATATGCAGGAGGTCATGGCAGAATGCATGAGTCTCGTTTGGGGTGGGGGTGGGGGGAGGATAGGGGGCGATATGCCTGAACTGAATTGGAAAATGATGTATGAAATGCACAAAGCATCAATAAAAAAAAGTGTTAAAAAAAAAAAAGGATTTACCTGAAGGGCGCAATAGAAAGAAGTTAGGTCCTTATGGAAAAACCCTTGAAGTAGACATGATATGAGGATGCTGGCCCCGTTCTCTCTCTCCCCCAACTTCATGGCCATCGAGAGGTGAGCAGCTATCTCTTCCACATGCTCTCTGCCATGATGTAGTAAGCAAAGCCCCCAAACAGCAAACATTTCTAAGGTACTTTGTCTCAATAATGAAAGTCTGACACAAATCCATATTTTTCACTATAAAACTTTAACTTCCGGTTTTAAAATAGTAAGCACATCGTTGCTCACCCAGCCGTTTTATGTAGAAACTCTATCCTAACATTCAGAAATTTGATCCTACTGATTTATGTACATTGGAAAGCACATTTATTTACCTAGTGCTTAAAGAAGCTCTTTCACCAAATCATTACCAGAGAAAACTTTGTATCAAAAGTGAATATAAAACTTAGTATCCAGAATTCTGGACCAAAGATTTAAAATCCCTCTTTCTTCAGGAACCAAAGTTTTAAGTATTTTATCAATATATCTTACATGACATCATTAAAGAAAAATAAAGTCACTGCATCCTTCAAAATACTGAATCTCCTTTTACCTGATAGTTTTCCCTTTGGTATTCATGGACTAGAAACTAATTCAACCTATCTAAGACAGTCAGTGTGCAGATTCAAGAATTATCATCTTCATTTCTCCTGTGGAGACATTTTTAGTGTTAAGAGTAAAATAAATAGCTTCTATCAAAATGATAATAATCTACTATAAACTCATGTTTTAGATAATCATTAAATACAACATATATTAAATAACAAATTTTATTATCACTCCTTAAATTCCACAAAGGGGGAAACTAGATGTAGGGCAAATTTTTGGAAGCAGGAGACAGGATTTATTCCACAGATGAGCAATCTGGAGAATATTTAAGTATAGATGGAGGACGAGAAGTGAAGACAGCAGATTTTCAACTCATGGCTTTTCCTAATCCATCCTACTGTCACTGTGTGGCTTGTCCTTCCAAAGCTGCAGTGCTGAGGGAGTCAGTTATCATACTGGCCAGCGACAAAGACAGCACCGAGAGCAACTCAGATCTTTTATATTCTGTCAGCACTCACTGGGTGGAAAGCAGTATTATCATCAATATCGTCTCAACCCCCATGTCTTCTTCACTTAACAACTACCTAAGGACCCAGGGTCTGGGTAGGTGTAAGGCTCACAAGCAATTATCACGTATGGAATTCTTTATTCACCCTTCTGACTTAATATTCTTAATAACCTACATTATTTTCTTTGCCAAACAAAGCATGTATCTACAAATCAAGGTCACATGGGACTCTCTCACAAAACTATTCCATAGGATTGTTGAAATAAATGTCTGAAAAGTCAAATACTTCTCCAGTAGAAAACAGAATGAATAGTTGCCCTAAATAATCTATTAATCCAGAGCAGGGATTAGTAGCAAGTGAAGCCAACTCCTTAGCAGAGATGGACCTCTGCTCTAATGTTCATGGGATTCTTTTTTTTTTTTTTAATTAATTTTTATTGATGCTTTGTGCATTTCATACATTTTTTCCAATTCAGTTCAGGCTTATTTCCCTTTCCCTCCCCCCCACCCCCACCCCATCCCAGATCATGCATTCTGCCATAACTGTCCTGCATCTTTCTCTCAGTTTTTTTTTTCATTTTTAGCTATAAGTGATAATCCATGAGTACAAGCATCCTTCATGCAAAACCTATCTGCAGGCTGTTGTGCCCAAACACCTACAGCCCCACCATCCAGTGGGGGGTGACAGGTTGTTTGTTCAATCAAGTTGATCAAATGAGTGTCCAGACTACATTGCTGTAGTTTCACCATTCACCCCAATCGCAGCCCTTACATTCTACCACGCCCCCTCTTCCGCAGGTTGTTCCCTAGGCTTAGAAAAGGGGCACAGGTGGATGAGAGGTAAAACAGTCCACTCTCTCTGGAGCTGTTGACTTGGACTCTGGTCAATTCTGGCTGTTTCCTTTCATGGGCTGACAGTTTGTCCAGGAATAACCTTTCGATCCTACTAATGAAGAACAAGCAATTAGATATATAGGTATTTAAGCAGCACTAATAGTTATGGTAGGTTACTTTAGCATAGACACATGTTTGGATATGTTAATCCATGAATTACAATTTTCCCCCCTGTTAAATATGACAGGGTCTTACTGTGGCTTATAACATCTCCTAACCTGTAGAGGATGTAAGCTTGTGGCATCAGCCATGGGTTATTTCTCCAAGGGGAGAGCCAATAGCCAATTAGATTTGGGATATACAGGCACATGGCTGCCTCTGCTGCACAGTATTTCCAGGCAGGTGAGGTGTAGCTGGTGCTGACGGTGGAGTCTTGCTTGACTCAGGGAGACCCATATTTGCTTTATTGGTTTAGTGGCCTTTGGTAACACTCTCTGGCATTCCAGAGGCCATCTGTACACTTGCATGTGTGGTCTCAATACATCCCTCCCATGTTAACGTCAGGTCTTCGGCAGCAGGGTCTTATTGCCTCTCCTCCTGTAGGTATCCCAACTTAGAGGCAAGGAGCCCTTACCTTTTGTGGGGCCTTGGATCCCCTGGCCAACATCCACCTGGTAGAACAATCCATTGCTGATGTCAGAGCTCCTGTATTAATATATTTTGCCTGAGTGCATAGCCCTAGGACTTTAGTATTATATTTGGTTCTGAACAGAGAGTAATCCCTTCCACAGTTCCCATGTCTAGTAGTCAATTAAAGAAAGCAGTTTTACCGGTTTTATAAGAGATTACCTCTACAATAGTTGTCTCCAATTTACAGTTGGGGAGCGACCTCATCATTGTCATATTTCTCCTTGTTCTATGGGTGGGAAGGCAAGGAAGTCTCTCATATCAGAACCTTTGTGGCACCTAGAAGGTAAGTTTCATTAGGACTCATTATAACTAGTTGTTACATGTAGGATCCACAGAGGGGTTCGATGTTTATGGCAATCTGAGGCTTTTCTTCCTTTGAATGTTCAGACGGGTCAGCCTTTCCGTTGCCACTTTTTGGTACATCCTACTCAATGCAAACCTGTATCTTTTCTTTCTCAGCCGTTAAGTTGGTGACGTTTTGTCCTGTTGGAACAAACAAATCTTTTCCCATAGTTAGTTTTAAGATTTGAATTGCAAGGGTTTGATGAAAAGGTTTCATGTCTTTCTGTATCCCCCCCCCTTTTTTTTTGCGTATGAGTCTCCAGAAGACAGTTGTATTATACATGACTATAGGGTGGAGTCAAGGCACAGATTTCATCAAATTCACCCATGTTGTTTTGGGTGACTATATATGATTAACTTGGGAAGCAAACTTAATTTTTACGTTAAATCATCTTAAAGAGAATGCTACAAGGTGATACTGTACAACAGAGAAATTATAGAGAACATTTGTATGTGTCAATCCCAAAGTTCTTGCTCTACAGATTTTATGTAAAGCAAATGTGGGCAACAGCGAATTATATCTCCATTTAATTCAGATGCATTACCATTTTTATCAGATTCTGTAAACCAATGTTGTTTAATATACACATGTTTACTTTTACTTTTACTAAGTCCTAAAACACCATGTGTCCTGTAGACAGTGTCTAGGCGAAACTGGGTACTTGCTGAGCTCACGTCAATTAAATATGCCTTAATCGAATATACACCCGTGTCCCTCTCCCACCCATCCCCCCTTTCCAATTCACCATTTCAGTCCATTTTCTGATGCAGTCTTTCTGTTGTTCTTTTACTATGCCTCCCTCTCCATGAGAAATATTTATATCTGGGTTGTTGGTACTAGCATCCACATATGAGGGACACCATTTGTCGTTTGTTTTTCTGGGACTGTGTTACTTCACTTAACATAATGTCTTCCAGCTCCATCCATTTACCTGCAAATTTCATGATGTTGTCCCTCTTTACTGCTGCATAGTATTCCATTGTATACATGTACCACATTTTCTCTATCCACTCGTCAGTTGAAGGGCACCTGGGCTGGTTCCAGCTTTTTGCTATTGTGAACAGAGCTGCAATAAACATAGCTGTGCATGTATCTTTGCAGTAAGTTGTGTCTTGTGGGTATATACCCAGGAGTGGTATGACTGGGTCAAATGGAAGGCTCATTTTGAGTCTTCTAAGGGTTCTCCACACTGCTTTCCATAGTGGCTGTACAAGTTTACATTCCCATCAGCAATGGATGAGTGTTCCCCTTTCCCCACAACCTCTCCAGCACTTGGTGTCATTCATGTTCCTGATCCTAGCCAGTCTTATTGGAGTAAGGTGGTATCTCAGAGTGGTTTTAATTGGATTCTTGAAAGCTAGGTATCAGAAAGAAACTTATGGCATTTCAATTTTAAATTAAATGAACTTGAATTTCATTCCTCAATCTTAAGTTAAAATTATGCTCCACTTTTGACACTGCAAGGCCACTGCTCAATCCAGTGTTGAGAAGGGTCTTTATGATCATACACTGAAATGATTTCATGGCTTCTATTCCTGTGGATAGGACTTGCATCCCACACCGTCATCACAGAAGTTGCATGCTCAACTCGCATGCTTCAACTGCAACCCTGCCAGCCATTTATTCGCTGAGACCTCTCTAGATACATTAGGCATAGCCTATCATCATGATGTACACATGCATATTCCATGTCCATTCCTAATTTCTAATTGACAAAATATAGTAATTAAATAATTATCTTGTCCCATGTAGCCCATAATATCAATCCTAAATATATTTAACTTTAAAGCCCTGCTATATTATAAAGTATATTAATTAGTTATTTACTATATTAGCTAAGTTTAAAAATAATTTAATGAATTAAACACTTATAGCACATAGCCACTGTAGCTTTGAAGTTCTTTAAATGGCTTTGGCAAAGATTTAATTTAGATTTAATAAAAGAATTATTATATTACTTACTTGATTATAAATAAGCAAATGAAAATAACATACTATAAATACTTCTGATAATTAAACACTACTGATGTATGGAGGGTTATTTAGGTGCAGCTAAAGTTTATTAAGGTGTATGACTGGGAATCCAATAACCATATCCTCAATAATCTATTGATAATAGCTAATAATGACATTCTATTCAAGGCAGTGCAACTACATGTGTTTTTCTATTGAACATTAGTTTAAAACTAATTATTAGTAGCTTATTTACTAAATATCAACTAGTTAAGAGATATTCATCTTAATAAAAAAGGTTGTTATGCCCTAATAGATATTCATAATAATCAGTTGATATTTAATTAACATATAACTCCTTCATTAAACCTAAATTAATTCCTTATTTAAAATACTCAATTTAAAGTTCAACTGAAAATATGACTACAGAAAATGACACAGTTGCTGTTTACACAAATAGAGTGAGTGATATCCTTGCCATTGAAGATGAAATTTTACCTATCACAGAAAGATATTTAGAGTACAATGTAATTTCATACACAAATATCATGAAAGAAGACACGATTTTAAGTAGGCAGCATTTCTTACTGGATCCATATTTTGAATTGTTTTAGCGATTCATACATTCCAATAAAGTACAAACTAAACAAAATGCTAAAGCACATGATGTTTTTAAATAATATTTTTTATGTTTTTTCCTCTTTTATTTGTTTATTTTTAAGGGATTCTACAATATAATAAGACAGTTGTTTTCAGATAATATTCATATTACTCAGTTTCCCATACAATTAGGTAATTGGTGCATTTTTTTGAAGTGAGCCAAATTATTAAGCATAAGAAATGAATGTAAGTAACATTCATGTAAAACCAATTTTCAAGTATCTATGTCCAAATTTTGAACAACCCAAGGTTCCCATAGTCCTGTTGGAGATGCTTGTATGCACAGGCATGTTGATCAACTAGGAGTCCAGTCTATATTGCTGTAGTCTCATGATTCACCCCAATCTCTCTGCAGTCCTTACATTCTTCCATGCCTCCTCTTCCGCAATTTGTTCCCTAGGCTTTAGGAAAGGGGCATAAGTGGGTGAGAAGCAAAACAATCTATTTTCGCTGGAGATGTCATTTTGGACTCTATCTGTTCAGGTTGTTTCCCTTCATGGGTTGACAGCTTATCCAGTAATACCTTTTTAGTCATACAACAAAGCACAAGCAATTGGATGTACAGGCATTTAAGCAGCACTAATTATTATGGCAAGCTAAGCTGTGAGCATAGACACAGATGCTTGGATGGTATGCTAATCCACAAACTCTGGTTTCTCTATAAAGTGTGACACGTTCTTACTCTGGCTTATAACATCTCCTAACCACTTGAGGACATAAGCTTGTGGCATCCACTGTGAGTTATTCCTCCAAGGAGAGAGCTAATAGCCAATTAGATTTGGGATATATATAGACACATGGCTGCCACTGTTGCACAGTATCTCCAGGCAGTTGAGGTGTAGCTGATACTGACAGAGGAGTCTTGCTTGTCTCAAGGAGCCCAATATTTTTCTGTATTGTTTTAGTGGCCTTTGGTAATGCTCTCTGGCATTTCAGAGGCCAGTTGTACATTAGCAAGTGACGTCTCAAAACATTTTTTCATTCTCACACCAGGTCTTTGACAACAGGGACTTACTGCCTTTCTCCTTGTATACATCTCACCTATAGGCAAAAGGCCTTTATGATTTGGGGGGATTTGAATCCCCTAGCCAACATCTCCTAGGCAGAATAATTCATTGCTGATATCAGAGCTTTCCTGTACTAATATATTTTGCTTAATTACACAGCTTATAAAGACTTTACTATTGAATTTGGCTCTAGATAGAAAATTATCCTTTCACAGTTCCTATGTCTATCAGTCAATTAAAAAAGGGTAGTTACAAACTTTATTTTTAAATTAAATCATCCTACAGGTGAAAGAGATTGCTACCAGGTGATACTATATGACAGCAAAATTATAGAGAACATTTGTTTACCAATCCCAAAGTAATTGTTATACTGTTTTTAATTAAAGCTAATGTGGACAACAGCAATTTATATCACCAATTAACTCAGATGCATTACCGTTTTTATCAGCCTTTAAACCAATGTTATTTAATATACACATATTTACTTTTACTAAGTCCTAAAACACCATGTATCCTGTAGACAGAGTCTGGGCAAAACTGGATACTTGTTGAACTCACATCAATTAAATATGCACCAATCGAATATACACCCGTGTCCCTCTCCCTCCCTTCCCACCCTTCCCGAGTCCCTGCTGGATGGTGGGACCCATGAGTGTGGGTTTGGGCACAACTGCTCGCAAATTGGTTTTACATGAAGGATGCATGTACTCACAAATTATCACTTATTGTTAAAAAAATGAAAACAAAACAAAAAAGCAGAGAAAGATGCAGAAAAGTTATGGCAGAATGCATGATCTGGGATGGGTAGGGGTGGGGTGGGGGGAAGGGAAGGGGATATATGCCTGAACTGAATTGAAAAACGATGTATGAAATACACAAAGCATCAATAAAAAAGGGGGTAGTTATACCTGTTTTATAAGAAATTACCACTATAACAGTTGGCTCTAATTTAGAGTTAGGGAATGACTTCAGTACCATCATGTTTTTCTTTTTCCTATAAAGGGGAGAGGTAGGAAGGTTTCTCAGCATCTGGAAGGTAAACTTGGTTAGGGCCCATTATAAAGAGTTAACTTCAATAGAATTCAGAGAGATGCTCAGTGTCTGTGACTCAGGCAGTCTGATGTTCCACTTTTTTTTAATGTTCAGATGGGTCAGCCTCTCTGCTGGCATTTCCCAGTCCATCCTGCACAGCCAAAAGTTGTATGTTTTCAGCCATTTAGATTGGTGTTTTTACCTGGGGGAACATACAAATCTCCTCCCATTGTTAGTTTCAAGATCTCAAAATTGAAAATTTATCAATAGGATTGAAACATAGAGTTTTCCATTTGTATCCCTGAGGGGTTACTACCCCACCTCCCTCTTTTTGGTTTTTAAATTTTTATGTTTTGACCTATAGATGTCTAAGTTGTATCACACATACCAATAAACAGGAGCCAAGGCATAAGTTTTCATTAAATTTACCCAAACTGTTTCTTATTGACTGTATGCTACTTATTTGCAAGTAAATTTAAACTTAAATTCCTTTAAATTGTCCTACAAGTAAAAGAAAGTGTTACAATGTGATGTTGTATAATTCAGAAAAATATAGAGACCATTTGTGTACCTTAACCCCAAAGTTACTGTTGGAAGTTCAATACAAATTATAAGTAAAACAATTAACATTTTATATTCCCAATTATTTCAAATGTACTGTCATTTTCAATGAAACCTATAACCAAATTTAACTAATCTAAACATTTCACTAAGCCTTAAAATATCCTATAATATGTGGATAAATCTTAGGCAGAGTTGAGTACCTGCCAAATAAATTTTACCCAATATACACTTTGCTCTTTAAAGCTATATGATTGGAATATGACTTCAGAGAAATCAAGTCCATTAACTTATATTGTTTATTTTGTATTTATGTATAAATCTCTACTAAAATACCTCTCTATATAAATATATGTTATTTTTAAGTATACCCTTTTAAACTGTAAATCTTACAGAGTGGATTTTAATGACTGTCTTCTTCCAAGCTCTTGGCCTTCTTCAGGCCTGGTGTGAAAACCTTCTTTAAAGAATTTTCAGTATCTAGCTCCTTTTTTTTTTAGTACAGCCATCCTTCATATAAAACCAATTTGCAAGCAATTGTGCCCAAACTCACAAAGCCCAAGGCTCCCACCATCCAGCTGGAGGGGCTTGAATGTACAATCAAGTTGATCAAATAAGTGTCCAGACTATATTGCTGTAGTTTTACCATTCACCCCAATCACGGCCCTTACATTCTACCACTCCTTCTCTTCCACAGATTGTTCCTTAGGCTTAGAAAAGGGGCACAGGTGGACGAGAAGCAGAACAGTATACTTTGTCTGGAAATGTCGTTTTGGACTCTGATCAGTTCTGGCTGTTTCCTTTTGTGGGCTGACAGTTTGTCCAGGAATTGAAAGGTTTTTCAATCTTACTAATGAAGGACAAGTGATTAGATATATAGGTATTTAAACATTGCTAATTATTATGGTAGGTTACTTTGGTATAGACACAGATGTTTGGATGGTGTGTTAATCCATGGATTACTTTTATTCCTGTAAAAGATGACAAGAAAATAAAAGATGAAAAGGTCTTACTGTGGCATATAACATCTCCTAATCACTAGAGGATATAATCACTAGAGGATATTGTGGCAACATCCATGAGTTATTCCTCCAAGGAGAGAGCTAATAGCCAAATAGATTTGGGATATACAGACATATGGCTGCCACTGCTACATAGTATCTCCAAGCAGGTGAGGTGTAGCTGATGTTGGTGGAGGAGTCTTGCTTGACTCAAAGAGACCAACATTTGCTTTATTGTTTCAGTAGCCTTTGGTAACACTCTCTGCTATTCCAGAGACCAACTGTACACTTGCAAATGCAGTCTTAATACAACCTTCCCATGCTTACATCAGGTCTTTGACAGCAGGGCCTTACTGCCTCTCTTCTTGCAGGTATCCCAGTTTACAAGCAAGAAGCCTTTATCTTGGGGGGGGGGACTTGGATCCCCTGGCCAACATCTCCTTGGCAGAATAATCCATTGCTGCTATCAGTGCTCTCCTGTATTAATATATTTTGCTGATATGCACTGCTTAAAGAGACTTTAGTATTATATTTGGTTCTGAACAGAGAATAATCCTTTTTACAGTTCCCATGTCTATTAGTCAATTAAAGAAAGCAGTTTTACCAGTTTTATAAGAGATTACCTCTATAACAGTCAGCTCTAATATACAGTTAGAAAATGACTTAATTACCACCATTTTTTTCTTTGTTCTATGAAAAAGAGGTAAGGAGATCTCTCATATTAAAACTGTGCTGCACCTAGAAGGTAAGGTTCATTAGTCCTCACTATAAACAGTTGTTACACCTGTGGTCCTCAGAGATGTTTGATGCCTGTAGCAGCCTGAGGCTTTTCTTCCTTTTAGTGTTAAGATGGGCCAACTTCTCTGCTGGTATTTCTTGGTACAACCTACATGATGGAAGGCTGTATCTTTTCTTTCTCAGCCGTTGAGTTGGTGACGTTTTGACCTGTCTGGAGCAATGCTGGGCTGCTCCAGGTGTTCATAGCAAGTCTGGAACCTGAGCCCCCAAAACACGACCTCACTATGGCACCCAAGCCAGACCCCTTAAATAATATCTTATAAATTTTATGACTATTGCATACAAAACATTTGATTCTGTTCAATCCCCCTCCCTTATTTGCTGTGAGATCTACCTCTCTCCCTACCCACCCCTAATTTTATGTCCTCATTTCTTTAATATCACTAGGATCCCTGAGATTTAGTGATATAAATGAGCTCTTTAGGGATGGATACTCTGATTGTCTACATAGACCAGCTCTAGGTCTCATTGTTAATCACCATATACTGTAAAAAGAAGCTTCTTGGGTGAGGGCAAGGGTTGCAATAGCCTATGTACATAAGGATAAGTTAAAGGTTAATAATATGTCTACTGAGTGGGCAGAGCCACCAGGCAGGAGTCACCCCAGCCTTTATCTGGCACAACATCAAGTGGCTCTAGTCCCCACTCCCAACAGACCCAACAGAGGAGGTCCCCTGCAGGCAAGCTGAACCAGATGGGACTCCCGTGACCACTCATCAGAAAACCCAGCTGAGTAACCCAGACCAGACAGGCCCCTGCAGGCAAGCAGAACCAGATAAAGTTTTATGACAGAGAAAAGCAGTCTGGCCCCTACAGGCCACTGCAGACACCTACAGACAGGCAAGGGGAACTGGTAGAGCCACAATATGAAGTAAGAGGTTCAAGCTGACCTGATTGCTACCCATCAGGATCCTTGGAGAAACTCCAGACCAGAAAGGGGAGAACTGGCTGGTCCTTCCTATACAAAACCAAAAGGGAAAACCTGAAGCCTAGACCAGCCAGCCCTTCATAAATAAGAAAACAATGAAGGTACCTGACGAAAACAAGCAAAATCATCCTTCAACACAACAAAGACACACTTGAGTTTCATAACAGAATACAAACAACAAAACAAAGCAACATTCAAAAGCACAATGAAAAATCAATAACATGAGAAAACCAAATAATAAATCTGGACAAAATTCTACCAGTCCTATAGAAGATGCTACAATGAGAACTCCCTGAAGCTAATGCAGGGAACAGATCTTAAAATAACTACTGTAAGCATACTCAAAGAAATCAAGGAATATAAAGAACACAGAGATAAAGGAATCAAAGAATTAGAAGGAGAAAATGGCAAACTTGGGAAAGAAATGGAAAAAACTGAAGAAATCTCAGGCTTAAATGAAAAAGAAATCAAACACTTATGTAGTCAACAGGAAAGGATGGAGAAAGCCACAGTAACAGAAGGGATGAAGGAGAAAATAGAATATCAAGACAGAAAGCTAACATAGAACTAGAATGCTCAATCGAAGATTATGAAAAAATTTAAAAAAATGAGTGGAATGATCAGGAAATGTAGGACATCATGAAAAGAACAAACCTCCACATCATAGGTATAGAGGAAGGAGAATAATCTCAGGATAATGGGATCTTCAACAGAATTATAGAAGAAAATTTCCCCAAATTGAAAAAAGACATACCCATACAAACACAAGAAACACATAGAACACCAAATAGACAAGATCAGAAAAGAAATTCCCCATGAAATACCATAGTTAAAGTGCTAGATGCTCAAAACATAGATAAAATTCTGAAAGCCACAAGAGAAAAACAAGTTACATATAAAGGGAAACCCATCAGAATTACAGCTGAGTATTCAATGCAAACAATGAAAGCCAGAGGAGTATGGACCAAAGTATTACCAGTGCTAAATGACTATAGATACAGCCCAGGTTACTTTACCCAGCAAAAATGTCAATTATAGTCAAAGGAGAAAGAAAAATCTTTTATGACATAAACAAGATGAAAGAATATATGTCCAGAAAACCAACCCTTCAGAAAATGCTTGAAATAACTCAAAGGACAGAGGAAAGAAGCAACTATACCCAAGCATCAAGAGAGAGTAATTAATGGAGGTATAACTGAGAAAATGGAAACCTAGAAAAAAAATACAAACAGAAAATAAATTGAAGGGAAGCAATATCCATTTCTCAATAATAACCTTAAGTAATAATGTTCTGAACTCCCCTATCAAGAGACAAAGACTGGGAGAATGGATTAGGAAATTGAATACATTTTTTTGTTGTCTAAAAGAAACCCATCTCACTTTTAAGGACAGACACCATCGTAATGTGAGAAGAAGGAAAAAAAAATATTCCAAGCAAATGCTGCCAAAAAGCAAGCAGGAGTCGCTATTCTAATATCAGACAAAATAGAGGTCAAATTAAAACTAACGAGAAGAGATGTAGAGGGTCACTACATCCTTATCAAAGGAACAATTAGCCATGAAGATTTCACAATCATATATATATATATATATATATATATATATATATATATATATATATATACACACACACACCAAACTCTGGTGCACTGAACTTCCTAAGTACAATTCTGTAGGATTTCAAGGCACAGATTAAGCCCAGCGCATAAAGAGTGGGAGACTTCAGTATCTCACTGAGCTCATTATAGAGGTTAACTGGACAAAGAATAAACAGAGAGCCATCTGAACTGAACAATGCAATACACCAAACAGACTTAATTGACATCTACCAAATAATCCACCCAAACACAAAAGAATATACCTTATACTTGGCACCCCATGGAAAATTCTCCAAGATTGATCATATACGGAGACACAGAGCAACCTCGACAAATACAAAATGTTGAAACAATTCCATGCATTCTAGCAGACCACAGTGAAATAAAGCTTAGTATCAACTACAGAAAGAGCCTTACTATCTAGAACAACTCATGGAGACTAAACAACACACTCCTAAATAATGAACGGGTCAAAGGAGAAATAAAGAAAAAAAAAGTTATTCTTGGCTCTAAATGGAAAAAGTGATACAACACAACAAAACCTGGGGGACACTTTATTTTTTTTAATTACTTTTGTATATGTATGAATGTACTGTCCGCATGTAGGTCTGTGCACCCATGTCGTGCAATGCCGAGGAGGTCAGAAGAGGGTGTCAGTTTCCCCTGGCACTGGAGTTAAAGATGGCTCTCAGCTGCCATGTGGGTTCTGGGGATCGAACCTGGGTCCTCTACAAGAGCAGTCAGCACCTTTAACCGATAGGCCATCTCTCCAGCCCCAGTGGGACACTTTAAAAGCAGTACTAAGAGGGAAAATTATAGCCTTAAGTGCTTACATTAAGAAAACAGAAAGAGCACAAATAAATTACCTAACACTACAGCTAAACACGATTGACAGACAACAACAAATGAATCCTAAACCCAACAGACAAGAAGAAATAACAAAAATCAGAGTGGAAATCACTGAAATAGAAACACAGAAAACAATAAAATAATCAATCAATCCAAGATCTGTTTCTTTGAAATGATAAACAAGATAGATCGATCTCTAGCCCACTCAACCATAAGAAAGAAAGAGCAATTCCAAATCAATAAAATTATAGCTGAAAAGGGAAGCATCACACAGATAATGAAAAGATTCAGACAATCATAAGAGAATACTTTAAAAACCTATACTCTACTAAATTTGAAACCCTAAGAGAAATGGACATATATCTGAAATCATGGAAATCACCAAAGCTTAACCAAGAAGAGGTCTACAGCTTAAACAGACCCTAATATATGAGGAAATTGAAACTAATAAAAATAAATCCCAACTAAAAAAGCCCTGGCCCAGTTGACATAAAGCTCATAAATGGATTAAAAGACGAACATTACATGATCATCTCAATTGATGTGGAAAAAGCCTTCAACAAAATTCAACATGATTTCATGTTTAAAGTCCTAGAAAGAATTATACTGGAAGGAACATTGCTCAAAGTAATTAAAGCCATATACAACAAATCCAGAGCTAATATTTTTCTAAATGGAGAAAAATTAGAAGCATTTCCCTTAAAGTCAGAAATCTGGCAAGGCTGTCCCCCACACCCACTCATTTTCTTTTTTTAAAAAAATTATTTATTTTGTATGCGTATGAATGTACTGTGCATGTAGGTTGGTGCACCCATTTTGTGCAATGCCACGGAGCTCAGAAGAGGGTGTCAGAATCCTCTGGAACTGGAGTTAAAGATGGTTCTCAGCCGCCATGTGGGTGCTGGGAATTGAACTCGGTTCCTCTGAAAGAGCAGTCAGCGCTCTTAACCACTAGGACATCTCTCCAGCTCCCTACCCACTCATTTTCAATACAGTGCTTGAAATGCTCACTAGAGCAATAAGAAAAGAAAAGGAACTTAAAGGAGTACTAATTGGAAAAGAGGAGGTCAAACTATCCCTTTTTGCAGATGACATGATAGTTTACCTAAGGGATACCAAAAACTCCTAGAAACGAGTATCAGTTTCACTAAAGTGGGAGGTTATAAAATTAACTTAGAAAAATCAGTACCTTTTCTTTATACAAACAACTGGAGAAGAAATACAAGGAGATATTCACATTTACAATAGCTTCAAAAATATCTAGGAACAAACCTGACCAAAGACAATGAAAATCTTTAAAATGAAAAATTTAAATTCTTGAAGAAAAAGATTGAAGAAGACACCAGAAGATGGAAGGACCTCCCATGCTTAAGGAATGGAAGAATTAATATAGTAAAAATGACCATTCTATTCTCTTTTTCTTTATGAAAATACTCCAGGTGTTGAGTATTTTTTATTGTGCATCATTAGCAAAATTTCCATATGTCATTATTTTCTTGTGCAATTAAAAACAATGCTAAATAGAAAACCCCTGAAATTTAATTATTTTCACTTCTCTATGGTTCTACTTTTATTTATTTATTTTAAGGGATTCTACAATATAAGAGCACAGTTGTTTTCAGATCACATTAACTTTGTTCAGTTTGCCATACAATTAGGTAATTCGTGCTAGCATCCACAGATGAGGGATACCATTCATCATTTGTTTCTCTGGGACTGTGTTACTTCACTCAGCATGATATCATCTAGGTCCATCCATTTACAAGCAAAGCTCATGATGTCATCTTTCTTTACTGCTGCATAGAACTCCATTGTGTAGATGTACCACATTTTATCTACTCCTCAGTTGAGAGACACTTAGTTTGGTTCCAGCTCCTTGCTATTGTGAAGAGAGCTGCAATAAACATGGCTGTGCATGTATCTCTGCGTAAGATGAGTCTTGTGGGTACATCCCCAGGAGTGGTATGGCCGGGTCAGGTGGCAAATTCATTCCTAGTCTTCCAAGGGCTCTCCACACTACTTTCCATAGTGACTGTACAAGTTTATATTACTACCAGTAGTGGAAGAGTGTTCCCCTTTCCCCACAACCTCTCCAGCACTGGGTATCATTTGTTTCCTTGATCCTAGCCAGTCTTATTGGGGTGAGAAGATATCTTAAAGTGGTTTTAATTTGCATTTCCTTAATTATTAGTGACGTTGAACACTTTTTTAAGATGTTTCTCAGCCATCTCTAATTCCTCACTTGTGAAGGTGAAGTCTCTGTTCTGCTCTTTGAGTGGGTCATTTGTTTTCTTTTTTCTTTGTGTTTTGAGTAGCTCATATATTCTGGAAATCAATGCTTTCTCAGACGTTTCTGTGGTGAAGGTTTCCTCCCACTCTGTGGGTTTTCTCTTCACTTCCTTGATTGTTTCTTTTGATGTACAAAAGCTTTTGAGTTTAATGAGGTCCCTTTTGTCAATTGTCAACCTTAATTCTTGTGCAGCTGCTATCTGGTTTAGGAAGTCTTTTCCTATGCCTATGCTTATAGTCTGCTGGCAAATTTTTTCTTCTATTGCCTTCAGAGTTTGGGGTTTCATGTTGAGGTCTTTAATCCATCTTGAGTTGAATTTTGTACACGGCAAGAGGTAGGAGTTTAATTTCATTCTTCTATAGGTGGTTATCCAGTTTTGCCAAGACCACTTGCTGAAGATGCTGTCTTTTCTCTATTGTGTCTTCTTGGCCCCCTTGTCAAATATGAGGTGGCTGAAATTCTATGTGCTAAAGTTTGGATCTTCAGTTTTGTTCCATTGGTCAACAGGTCTGTTTTTGTGCCAGTACCAAGCTATTTTTATGACTATAGCCCTGTAGTATAGTTTGAATTCTGGTATAGAGATACCCCTGTATTACTCTTTTCACTCAGGGTTGCTTTGGCTATTTGGGGCCTTTTGTTTTTCCAAATGAAATTAAAGACTTTTTTTTTCCAAGCCTATGAAGAAACTCTTGGGGATTTTAATTTGGATAGAATGGATATTTTTATTGTATTAATTTTCCCAATCATAGGGGGTTTTTCAATCTGCTGATGTCTTCTTCAATTTCTTTCTTCAGGGATTTAATTTTTTTGTAGAGAACTTTGGTGTCTTTGGTTAGGTTTGTTCCTAGGTATTTTATTGTTTTTGAGGCTATTGTGAGTGGGAAGGTCTCCTTGTATTCCTTCTTCAGTTGCTTGTTGTTGGTGTAAAGAAAGGCTACTGATTTTTCTAGGTTAATTTTGTATCCTGCCACTTTACTGAAGCTCTTAATCATTTCTTGGAGTTTTCTGGTGGAGTTTTAGCATCCCTTAAGTAAACAATCATATCATCAGCAAAAAGGGATAGCCCGACTTCCTCTTTTCCAATTATTACTCCTTTAATTTCCTTTTATTGCCTTATTGACTAGCAAGTGTTTCAAGCACTACATTGAAGAGGAGTGGTGACACAGGGGCAGCCTTCCTGAGTTCTTACCTTTAAAGGGAATCCTTCTTTCATTTCTACATTTAGGATGATATTGGCTGTGGGTTTCCTGTATATGGCTTTGATTACATTGAGGAATGACTGCACCAATCCAATTCCCTCTAGGAATTTAAGCATGAAGGGATGCTGGATTTTGTCAAAGGCTTTTTCTGAATCAATTGAGATGATGGCGTGGTTTTTGTCTTTCAGTCCATTCATGTGCTTTATGATATTTATTGATTTTCATATGTTGAACCATCCCTGCATTTCTGGTATGAATCCAACTTGGTCATGATGAATGCTCTTCTTGATGTGGGTCTGTATGTGATTTGTAAGTATTTCGTTGAGAATTTTTGCATCTGTGTTCATTAGTTAGATGGGTCTATAGTTCTCCTTTTTGCCTGGTTTTGGTATTAGAGTGATGCTGGCTTCATAAAAGGAATTTGGGAGTATGGATTTAGTATAATCCCAATTAAAATTCTTACAAGCTTCTTCACACACCCAGTAAAAAACATCCTAAAGTTCACAGGAAGAAACAAAAATCCCCACATAGCCAAAGTAACCCTGAGAAAAAAGAGCATTACAGGATGGATTGTTAGACCAAACTTCAAACTATATTACAGGGATATAGTCATAAAACATCCAGGTATTGGCAAAATACAGACCCATAGATCAATGAAACAAAATTGAAGATCCAAACTTGAGCACACAGAATTTCAGCCACATCAGATTTGACAAAGGGGCCAAGAAGACTCAATGGAGGAAAGATGGCATCTTCAGCAAATGGTGTTGAAATCTGGATCACAATTTGCAGAATAATAAAATGAAACCCCTAACTCTCACCCTGTACAAAAATCAACTACAAGTGGATTATAGATCTCAAGTGAAACCACAATCTTTGAAAATGATAGAAGAAAATGTTGGCAGTAACTTACAAGACATAGGCATAGGAAAAGACTTTCTACATCAGACAGCAGCTGTGCAGGAGATAAGGTAAACAATTGACAAGTGGGACCTTATTGATCTCAAAAGCTTCTGTACAGTGACAGAAATAATCAAAGAAGTGTGAAGAAAATCCACAAAGTGGGAAGAAATCTTCACCAGTGATATACCTGACAGAGCATTAACACCCAGAGTATATAAACTACCCCCAAAAACAAAGGAGCAAGAAAACAAGTGGCCCTCTCAAAAGATGGAGTAGGGATGAACAGAGACTTCACCAATGAACAAGTAAAGATGGCTGAGAAACATCTCAAAAAGTGTTCAGTGTCATTAATAATTTAATAAATACAAATTAAGAGAACTTTAACATTTCATCTTACCCTGGTAAGACAGGCTATGATCAAGAAAACAAACGATACCAAATGCTGGAGAGGTTTTAGGGAAAGGGAAACACTCATCCAGTGCTGGTTTTTTATGGCTGAAGAACAGCCATAAAAAAAATGTCATCAAAGAATTGAATGAATTTAAAGAACACACAAAAACTCAAATAAATCAAAGGGGATAGAGATAAACTCCTGATTCAAGCTCAAAAAATTCATATATAGGGGCTGGAGAGATGGCCTAGCGGTTAAGAATGCCGACTGCTCTTGCAGAGGACTCGGGTTCGATCCCCAGCACCCACATGGCGGCTGAGAACCGTCTTTAACTCCAGTTCCAGGGGAATCCGACGCCCTCTTCTGACCGCGGCATTGCACGACATGGGTGCACAGACCTGCATGCAGACAGTACATTAATACACATACAAAATAAATAAATAAAATATTTAAAAATTCACATATAGAGATAAATTGAATGAAAGACAAAAACAGGATTTTATATGTGATTTCCGTAATTATTAACGATGTTGAACACTTTTTAAGATGTTTCTCAGCCATCTTTACTTCCTCACTGGTGAACTCTCTGTTCAGCTCTTTACTCCAACTTTTGAGTGAGTCATTTGTTTACTAATATTTTTTGGCTTTTGAGTAGTTTATGTATTCTGGATGTCAATGCTCTATTAGATGTGTTACTGGTAAAGATTTCCTCCACTCTGCGAATTTTCCCTTCACTTCCTTGATTGTTTCTTTTGCTGTACAGAAGCTTTTGAGTTTGATAAGGTCCCACTTGTCAGCTGTTGACTTTATTTCCTGGGCAGCTGCTGCTTGATTGAGAAAGTCTTTTCCTACTCTTATGTCTTGTAGGTTGCTACCAATTTTTTCTTCTATCACCATCGGAGTTTTGGGTTTCACGTTGAGATCTTTGATCCATTTGGAGTTGATTTTTTACAGGGTGAGAGGGAGGGGTTTAATTTTGTTCTTCTATATATGGTGATCCAGTTTTGCCAGCACCATTTGCTGAGGATGCTATCTTTCCTCCAATGAGCTTTTTTTTTTTTTTTGCCCCTTTGTCAAATATGAGGTGGCTGAAATTGTATGAGCTCAAGTTTGGATCTTCAATTTTGTTCCATTTGTCAATGGGTCTGTTTTTGTGCCAGTACCAGGCTGTCTTTATGACTTTAGCCCTGTAATACAGCTTGAAGTCTGGTAAGGTGATCCCCCCTGTATTGCATTTTTCGCTCAGGGTTGCTTTAGCTATTCGGGGTCTTTTGTCTTTCCATATGAATTTAAGGATTTTTTTCCAAGTCTGTGAAGAAACTCATGGGGATTTTCATTGGGGTTGCATTGAATCTGTATATAAATTTGTGTAGATGGACCTTTTTTCTATATTAATTTTTGTAATCCATGAACATGGGAGGTTTTTCCATCTTTTGATGTCTTCTTCAATCTCCTTCGCAGGTTTAAATTTTTTGTTGGAGAGATCTTTGGTGTCTTTGGTTAGGTTTGTTCCCAGGTTACTTTTTGAGGCTATTATGAGTGGGAAGGTCTCCTTATATTCCTTCTCCAGTTGCTTGTTGTTGGTGTAAAAAAAGGCTACTGATTTTTCTAGGTTAATTTTGTGTCCTGCCACTTTACTGAAATTAAAAACACTCTAAGATATCATCTCACTCCAACATGACTGGGTAAGATCAAGAAACAAAAGACACCAAATGCTGGACACGTTGTGGGGAAAGGGGAACACTCATCCACTGCTGGTGGAATGTAAACTCGTACAACCACTGTGGAAGGCAGTGTGGAGAACCCTTAAAAGACTCAAAATGATCCTACCACCTGATCCAGCCATAGCACTCCTGGGTATATACCCTCAAGACTCATGTGCAAAGATGCATGCACATGCACATGCACATGCATGTTTATTGCAGCACTTTACACAATAGCAAAGAGCTAGAACCATTCCAAATGTCCCTCAACTGATGGTTAGATAACAAATATGTGGTACATCTACACAATGGAGTTCTATGCAACAATAAAGAAAGATAACATCATAAACTTTGAGGGAAATGGATGGAACTGAAAGCCATTACGCTAAGTGAAGTAATTATAGCCCCCCCCCAAAAAAAAACAAACCAGAGGATGGTTTCCCTCATTTGTGGGTGCTATACCAAATCCCCCAATTGATAGGTAAGCTAAGCAACATTACTGTTATAATTCTTTCTAGCTGAGAGCAACTGTGATGTTATAATGTGCATCTCTTAATAAGCCCTAGAATTAACTTACCACTTATTTTCAGACATGGTAATTGTCCTAGTTTGTCTTCCATTGCTGTGACAAAACACTCTGATCAACACCAACTTGGGAAGGAAAGGGTTTATTCAGTTTACATCTCCTGGGCCACAGTTCTCACTTAGGGAGCCCAAGGCAAGAACTCAGGGCAGGAACCTGGAAGCAGAAGCTGAAGCACAAGCCATGGAGGAATGCTGTTCACTGGCTTGCTCCCCTGGCTCATGCCCAGCCCACCTTCTTATATGGTACACAACAACCTGCCCAGGGTGGCACCACTCATTGTGGGCTGGGCCCTCCCCACACAGCTCGACGATCAAGACAATACTCCACAGATGTGGCCTCAGGCCAATCCAATGGAGCCAATTCCCCAATTGAGGCTCCCTCAACCCAGGTGTGTCAAGTTGACACTAAAGCTATTCAGCACAGTAATAAATGTATATGGGCAGAAAGTATATATTCATATTTTAGAGTAATATGGAAAAAACATGAACTCCTAAACATATATCATAGTTAACATACAGTTTATTCCTGGAGGACATGATTCTGGTACATATGTGACACGTATATAGGCATACTTTGGAGCAATATGATTGAGAAGGAGCCACAATAACATAAGGACTGGTCAAAGAACAGACTGATACAGTTAAATTCTGCCCAAAACAATAAACCTTTTCAGATAAAAACTTTAAAAATCCTGAGAGAAAGATGCAGGACATGTATAGCAGAATGCTTCAACTGGGGTGTGGTGGGAGGAAGGGAAATGGGAATATGTCTAAATTGAACTGAAAAGTGATGTCTGAAATACACAAAACATCAATGAAAGTATATTTAAAAAAGAAATGTGATTTCAGCAATGCAAAATATCGAAGAAAACACTGGCTTAAATAAAGATGGAACTGAAAATTCAATAAGTGAATTTGAAACAACATGAAAAAGGCTCACCCACAGAATGAATGAGAAAGAAAACGAATTATCAAGACTGGACTATAAAGTAGAAGAATTGGACATCTCAAGTAAGTATTATGAAAAAAGTTAAAACAGAGGTATGGAATATGCAGGAAATATAGAACAACATGAGAGGAGCAAGTACATACATCATAGGCATAGAGGACAGAAAAATATCCCAAATTAATGGAATTGACTAGAACTTCAACAAGATAAATTAAGGGAATATATCCATATGTATAATAAAAACACACATAAAACCAATAGACAGGATCATTACAGAAACTCCTCATGGAAAATCATAGCAAAAACACTAAATACACAGGACAAAGGGAGAATAATGGAAGCTGCAAAAGCCAAGCAACCAGTTACATGAAAAGAAAACCTGTCAGAATTACAGTTGACTTTTCAGTGCAAATTATAGAAGCCAGAAGAGCCTGGAGCAAAGTATTAGAAGTTCCATATGATCATAGATGCCAGCCCCAAACATTTTACCCAGCAAAAGCTGTCTATCATAATCAAAGGGGAATGAGAAAAATCTTCTATGCCATAAAGAGGCTGAATAATTCATGTCCACAAAACCAGCCCTACAGAGAATACTTGAAGCTATACAAAGGAATGGAGGTGGCGCACGCCTTTAATCCTAGCACTTGGAAGGCAGAGGCAGGCAGATCTTTGTGAGTTCAAGGCCAGCCTGGTCTACAGAGTGAGTTCCAGGACAGCCAGGGCTACAGGGAGACCCTGTCTCAAAAAGACAAAAAAAATTGTGGAAACACAAAGTAATACCAAGACCACAAGCAGAAATTAAAATAAAAATAATAAATACACACCACTCAATTAAAAACTCTAAGTAGCACTGGCCTCAAGCCCCAAGTCAAAATACACTGGCTATTTGTGTATAAGAAACAAAATTCAATTTTTTATTGTTGTTGTTGAAAGAAACTCAACTAACCTTCAAGGATAGGTACTACCCTAAGGTGAAAGGTTAGAAAAAATATCCCAAGCAAATGGCACCAAAAAACAAGCAGGCATTGGAATTTAATATCTCACAAACTAGCCTTCGAGTAAACTTAATCATAAGAAAGGAAGACGCTCCCTTAATTCTGATCGAGGGAGCAATTACAAAGAAGAAATTACAATCATGACATACGTGCACCAAACTCTGCTGCACCCAGTTCCATTAAGAAAGTAATATAGCATTTCAAGTCAGATTAATTCCAACTGAGAAATAGTAGGTGACTTTACTACACCACTCTCTCCAAGTTGGTCAACTGGAAGAAGAATAAACAGAGAAACATCTGAATTAAATGATCTCATACATCAAATGTATCTAATGTACTTCTATAGAATATTTCATCTAAACAGCAAAGAATATGCATTTTATTTAGCAGTTCATAGAAGTTTCTCTAAAATAGTTCCCATACTGGGGCACAAAACAAACTTCAACAAATAAAAAAAACAAAAACAAAAACAAAAACAAAGAAAAACCCCTGAAAACCCTCCATGTGTTCTATCAGACCACAATGCAACAAAGCTTAAAATCAACACCAAAAAAAACGAAGCTCTAGTATCTTTGTGAACTTGTGGACATTAACAATACACTCCTAAATGATGAATGGCCAAAGAAGAAATAAAAGTAATCTGGTAAAAATGTCTTTCTAGAACTACAAGAAAATGATAATCAGCACAGAAAATCCTTGGGAAACACTGAAAGCAGCCTCAAAGTGAAATTTATTGCACTAAGCATCTACATTAAAAAAGCAGAAAGGGCACAAATACATGAATCAGTGGAACCTCTCAACTATTTAGAAAAGCAATAACAAATCAAAGCTAACCATAGCAGACAATTACTAATAAAAATCAGAACATAAATCAATAAAATTGAAACAAAGCAAGCAATACAAAGAATCAATGCATATAAGAGGTGGATCTTTGAAAGGAAAATCAATACAGAAAGACCATTAGTCAATTTAACCAAAAGAAAGAAAGAGCAAATCCAAATCAACAAAATCAGAGACTACAGGGGAAACATTCCAACAAACACCAAAAAGATGCAGAACAGTATAAGGGAGTATTTTAAAAACCTATACTCTCTTAAATTTGAAAATCTATAAGAAGTAAGTGAATTTCTAAATTCATAAAAAATACCAAAGTTAAACTAAGGGCTCTAAATTTTTTATTATTTTTTTATTTTTGTATGTGTATGAGTGTACTGTCTGCATGTAGGTTTGTGCATCCATGTCGTGCAATGCTGCAGAGGTCAGAAGAGGGTCTCAGATTACCCTGGAACTGGAGTTCTCCTGGAATTGGAGTTACAGACGGTTCTTAGCCGCCATGTGGGTGCTGAGGATTGAACCCAGGTCCTCTGCAAGAGCAGTTGGTGCTCTTAACTGCTAGGCTATCTATCCAGCCCCAAGGGCTCTATATTTTAAACAGATCCATAACAAATGAGAAAATTGAAACAGTAATACAAAGCCTTCAGATTAAAAAACAAAAAACAAAACACAGGCCCAGATAGATTCACATTAGAATTTTATAAGAAGGTCAACAAAAATCTACAACCAAAACTACATAAATTATTCAAAAAGATAGACAGAGAGAGAATTTCCAAACTCCTTTTATGACATCTGTATTACTCTAATAACAAAATCAAGAAAAGACATAACAAAAAAAGGTAACTATAATCCCTCATCCCTAATGGACATAGATTCAAAATTTCTCAACAACATAATTGCAAGTCGCATGCAAAAACACATAAAAAGATAATCCAATTACAGGGCCTGGAAAGAGACCCATATTGTTATTTTTCATCATTACCTCCCTGGGTCAGGATTGTCTGACAGAGCATTAGCATCCAAAAAATATCAACTACTGAAAAAAAACAAGAAGAAAACAAATGACCCACTCAAGAGATGGAGTAAAGAGCTGAACAGAGACTTCACAAGTGAGGAAATAAAGATGTCTGAGAAACATATTAAAACATGTTCAGTAGCATTAATAATTAAGGAAATGCAAATTAAAACTACTTTAAGGTATTACTTCACTCCAATAAGACTGGCTAAGATCACAAAGACAAAAGACAGCAAATGCTAGAGAGGTTGTGGGGAAAGGGGAACAATCATCCACTGCTGGGGGGAATGTAAACTCATACAACCACTATGGAAAGCAGTGTAGAAAACCCTTAAAAGACTCAAAATGAGTCTACCATCTCACTCAGTCATACCACTCCTGGGTATATACCCACAAGATTCATCCTACCGCAAGGATACATGCACATCTATGTTTATTGCACCTCTCTTCACAATAGCAAAGAGCTAGAACCAAACCAAGTGCCCATCAACCATGGAGTGGATAGAGAAAATGTGGTACATCTACACAATGGAGTTCTATGCAGCAGTAAAGAAAGATCACATCATAAACTGTGCAGGTAAATGCACAAGTTTACTACAAGACATTATGCTAAATGAAGTAACACGGTCCCTGAAAAACAAACAATGAATGGTATCCCTCATTTGTGGATCCTAGCACCAATTATCTAGTAGTAATACAAATTGAGCAATATATTCTTTTACATGAAAGCAACTGTACCATTATAATGTGAATAC
>VZQC01010921.1:2198346-2304109 GCA_009823505.1 Rhizomys pruinosus
AGATTTTGTGTAAAACAAATGTGGACAACAGCAAATTATATCTACATTTAACTCAGATGCATTACCGTTTTTATCAGAGTCTGTAAACCAATGTTGTTTAATATACACATATTTACTTTTACTAAGTCCTAAAACACCATGTATCCTGTAGACAGTGTCTAGGTGAAACTGAGTACTTGCTGAACTCACATCAATTAAATATGCCTTGATTGAATATACATCCGTGTCCCTCTCCCACCCATCCCCCCTTCCCAATTCACCATTTCAGTCCATTTTCTGATGCAGTCTTTCTGTTGTTGTTCTTTTACTATGCATCCCTCTCCATGAGAAATATTTATATCTGGGTTGTTGGTACTAGCATCCACATATGAGGGACACTAATTTTTATTGAGTTTTGTGCATTTCATAAAACCTTGCTTAATCAAATTTAGACCCATTCCCCCTTCCATGCCTCCCACCTGTCCAGAGCTTGTCCATTCTTCCATAAATGTCTTGCAGCTTTTTCTCAGTCTTTTTAAAATTTTTTGAAGTTTACTGTTTGGGAAGAAGTTTACTGTTTCAGTCAGTTTTTGAACAAGTATTTTTTGTTGTTGTCCCCTTTAATTTCATATTACTCCAAAATATGTAAATATACACTCCACACATATACCAAAATCAAAATTTCTGAAAAATATATAACTAAGCAATAAGACAAGAGAAGGAAATTAAAGGGTTACTAATTGGAGAGCTTTGATTTATCCCATTTGAAGTTGGTATGTTATATATAAGAGATCCCCAAAATTCCAACAGAAAGCTTCTAGGAGTGATCAGTATTTCTCACAAAATCAATCAACAAAAAATCAGTAGAATTTCTATATATCAATGAGATAAGAGTTCAGGGAAACATCTCCATTCACAATAGCCTCAAAAATATCTAGGGATAAAGTTAACCAAATACATTAAGGGCTTCTTCAGTGAGAAATTTAAATATTTGAAGAGACTGAAGAAGACACAAGAAATGGAAATGCCTCCCATACTGAGGGATGGTTAGAATCAATATAGACAAAGTTACCTTTTTACCAAAAGCATATTTACAGGTTCAATGTAATCCCATTCAAATTATCCATGATCTGACATTCTTCACAGAAACAAAAAATGCATCCTAAAATCCATATGGAAACACAAATGACACTAGATAGCCAACACAAAGAGTGATGTCCGGGAAATTACCCTCAGAGCTCTGTGAACATCACAGAGCAATAGTCACAAAAAAAGCATAGTACTGGCTCCCAAACAGACCTGTAGATCAATGGACCAAAGTAGAAAACCCAAACATGAGTGCACTTAATTACAGCTGTGCTATTTGAAAAAGATACGAAGAACATGCACTGGAAGAAATAAATGCTGTTGGTTAAGTTGGATCTCTGCATGTAGAAGAATGGAATTAGACACATATTTATTGTCCTGCACAAAAGTTAACTCCAAATAAATCAAAGACATCAATATGAAGCCTAAAACACTGAAACTGTTAGAAGAATATATAGGCAGTACCCTACAAGATATAGGTGAATAAAAGGATTTTCTAAATTGACTTTAGTTGCTCAGAATTAAGGTCAACAATTGACAAATGGAAACTCATTAAGCTAAAAAGCTTCTGTACAGCAAAGGAAGCAACCAAAAGATCTAACAAATGAAGGGGAAGCCTAAAAACTAGAAGACAAATTTCACAAGTTATTCATCTTACAGGGGATTACTATTAAGAATATACAAAGAACTGAACAAAGAAAAATGATTCAATTAAAAAACAGGCTACAAATCTAAAGAGAGAACTCTCAAAAGAAGTAAGAATGGCGAATAAATTCCTTTAAAAGTATTCAACATCATTAGTAATTAAGGAAATGTAAATAAAAGCTAATTCAGCATTTCACTTAACCTCACTCAGAATGGCTAACAATAAGAGAATTAATGACTCCAAATGCTTGCATGGAGGTGGAGAGCAGGGAGGGAAAACTTACCTACTCTTGCTAGGATTGAATAAAGGTGCAAATGAGTGAGGATAACCCTTAAAACAAAAATAAATTGACTGTATTACCTGGTCATACCACTCCTTGGCATATACCCAACTAAAGAATGGATATTGAAAATATGGTGCATTTACTTACATGATGGAGTTCTATTCTGGTGAATTACAATGGAAACTTCTGGTAAATGTGTGGAATGAGAAACTCTCATACTAACTGAAGTAACTAACGCAGACTCAGAAAAACAATCAGCATACATTCTCTCCCATTTGTGTATCTTAGGTTCAAATCCCTAGATGTATGTACCTTAATGGAACTTCAGTTGTCAGGAAAATGGAAATTTATCATGAGATAAAGGGGAAGAAGAAGCTTTAGAGGAGGGTAGTTGAAGCCAGGAAGGGGAAGTCAGGAAGAGGGGAATACTGTAACTGAGGGGAAACAGTGAAGATTATACAGGAGGAATGTGGAAAGAGATTCATAATGCTCAGATGGTGTGAAAAACCAGAGCAAAATGTATTAGTTCAAAGTCCTTTGGAAAAACACACATACATTCAATACATGAGTACATGTGTGTAACTAAATGCCATATAACAAAAACAATATAGAATCAGGCAGGAGAAACCTCTCTTTTAATCATTGATCAGGTTTGTCCATGAGACTCTCAAAATGCCACAGACCTTGACTGTCTCCCCAAAGTTCAAGGTAAGATGCAGTTGCTGATGACAAGACATATTTTGGACAGAGAATTTAAAGCATTTAAGGTGGAAGCCTTGTCCCTGAAGACTCGTTCACAAGTTATCAGACCATACTGTGTAAGTTATCAACAAGGAAAACCAATCAATGGTCCTGCCCCTACCCCGCTGTAAAGCCTACTAAACAACAATGACTGGCCCTCGAATCTATCATTATTCTTGCAGTAGTAGCACTTTTATCTGGGGAGTAATCAACAGCTGTGTAATTGGAATGAAGATCTCTCAATGGGAGGAAACTAATATGTGGTACTGTAAATATAAGCATATAAGCATATATTATCTATATATATATATATCTATGTATATATGGATAGATGATATAGATATAGATATAGATATAGATATAGATATAGATATAGATATAGATATAGATATAGTTATAGATATAGATATAGATATAGATATAGATATAGATATAGATATAGATATAGATATATTGCTGGAGCAGTCATTTCCTTGAGAAAAAAATTACTTTTGCCACATCCCTGGACCAAAATAATTTCTTTTTTTAAATTTTATTTATTTCTTTTATGTTTATGAGTGTACTGTCTGCATGTAGGTCTGTGCACCCGTGTCATGCAATGCCACAGAGGTCAGAAGAGGGCCTCAGATTCCGCTGGAACTGGACTCAAGGACAGTTCTCAGCCCCCATGTGGGTGTGGGGAATCGAACCCAGGTTCTCTGCAAGAGCAGTTGGTGCTCTAAATGGCTAGGCCATCTCTCCAGCCCCCAAAGTAATTTCTTACTCCATTCTAAATATACATCATCCTATTTACAAAAATATATACCTTTCACCCTTCATCAAAGAAGCTTCTTTTCAACATATGAAGACTGTTACAGAGTTCCAGAACTGGTCAAATGTGGGATAAGTTTCTGTGAGAATCTTAATCCTAATTGACACATCTTCAATACAACCTCTACACTTAGAATGAATGTATAGCTCAACTCTCAACAGAAATGTTTCCTTATGCAGTAGTTGGTGATTAACCCAGAGATCCCCAATGTCCAATGTGCAGAGCACAAGAGGCTTCAGAGTGCTGATCCCTGAATAGAACACCTAGATCAATGTTCTGCCTCCTGAGCCTCAGGGACCAGCGGTGGAGGGTTGTAAGAGACAGAGGGGATGGATGACCACAAAGAAACAGTCTTTCAGACAGCTGGTCAGTTACTCATATCAACTCATAGCAATGGTGAACTCCCATGAGAGCTCAAACCAGACAAAATCCCAGCCTAGACATGGGGAAGAGGGCAAGAATTACCAACACCTAAGGAGTCACTGGTGAGCAACGTCAGTGTGCTATAAGGATGGGGCTCTTGTTGGACCCAGGAAATGAACCACACTAGAGAACATTTTGGGACACAAATTGGGTTCTATAAGCAGTAACTCTGTGTGTGTGTGTGTGTGTGTGTGTGTGTGTGTGTGCACATGTGTGTATGAGGTTTGGATAGGGGAGGGGATCTAGATACCATCAGACTATATTGTATGAAAATTACAAAATTTGTTAAAAATATGAAAAGAGAACGAAAAGAACAGGAGGAGTTACAACAGCTCTGAAAACACACATTCATTAGATTCTAACAGTTTTTAATCTTAGGCCATTTAATTTCAGAAGTTAAATTTGTTAAAATGTGGCTTGTCATGGTGACCCCTACCTTTTTTCCCAGCACTGGGGAGGCAGTGGGGGTCAGGCAGATCTCTGGAAGACTGAGCCCAGCCTGAGATGCTCTATATAGCAATTTCCAGGCCAGCTGATGCTACATAATAGGTCAATAAACCAGAATTGACCAGAGTCCAAGTCAACAGCTCCAGAGAGAGTGGACTGTTTTACCTCTCATCCACCTGTGCCCCTTTTCTAAGCCTAGGGAACAACCTGTGGAAGAGGGGGCGTGGTAGAATGTAAGGGCTGCGATTGGGGTGAATGGTGAAACTACAGCAATGTAGTCTGGACACTCATTTGATCAACTTGATCGAACAAACAACCTGTCACCCCCCACTGGATGGTGGGGCTGTAGGTGTTTGGGCACAACAGCCTGAAGATAGGTTTTACATGAAGGATGCTTGTACTCATGGATTATCACTTATAGCTAAAAATGAAAAAAAAAAACTGAGAGAAAGATGCAGGACAGTTATGGCAGAATGCATGATCTGGGATGGGGTGGTAGTGGGGGGGGAGGGAAAGGGAAATAAGCCTGAACTGAATTGGAAAAAATGTATGAAATGCACAAAGCATCAATAAAAACTAATTTAAAAATAAGTAAATAAATAAATAAATAAATAAATAAATAAATAAATAAATAAATAAATAAAGCTGGACATGGAGTGACCCATCTTTAACCCTAGTACTTGGAACTCAGAGACAGGCAGATCTCTGTGAGATGGAGGCCAGTCTGGTCTACATAGCAAGTTCTAGGCCAGCTGGAGCTACAGGGAGATCTTGTCTCAAAAAGACCAAAAAAGAGTTAAAACATAGAGGCCAAAGATTGTGTTTTCAGTTCAAAAGCAGACAGAGTAAATAGTGAAGCCAGTAATGAAACTGAGGACTCCTGATTCTGGATTCTCAATATCTTCAATGATGTAAAGTAAACAGAGAGTTAACTTTGTCCTTATTTTTAACCAACATTTTACAAAAGGAGTACTTTACAAAATATCTGAAACCATGGACAAACATCAAAAGGTTTTCAAACAGAACACCAGTAGGTGAAGCAAGATTGAGTTATTCTGTTTAAACAGAATACACCACACAGTATATGCACCAAGATGATCCATGGCCCTGGCCTTCCTAGCTATAGAGTCTCTCTCCCTAGACACAGAGAATGGCTCATGGTAATCACTTGAACCATGACAGAATTTTCAATGTCATCCAAAAATATGTTGCTCTGAGGACAGAAAGTTGAGAAGACATTGAACGTTCCAAGCATGTGATTCCTTACCTTGAGTCTCACACAGAGTCAACCAGCACAAAGCCAAATGTGAATTAAGGCTGAACCAAGAGAAGGTGTCAGAGTCCAAATGGATGCCTTCACCCATGGAGCCAACAAATGACAAGCCATGGTTTGGAAGAAGCAGGTGTGGTGTCTAGTGGATCCTTTTGTGCTCAGGTCAATTTGAGTTCCTTTGACTTAAACAAATAAAGGAGAGCCTCATGAAGATTATGTAAGTAGTTTTGAATGGATTTTCTTGATATCCAAAGACATGTCTGTTCCTTTCTTTACACACATTATCAAGCTTCACTTTTTTCCACAATGTTTATTGATAGATACAAGTACATAAAATCAGGGCATGAACATGATTTGATAGATTAAGTAGACTTAATTTCAATACTATAATAAGGGAACAGTTCAAATTCTCACCATTTGTTTCACGCCCACGAAAACCACTTCAAGGCATTGATGATCTCTCAAATCTGATCAGTTTTGTGCAAGTAAACCATGTTTCTTTTTATTTTTTTATTTTATTTTTTTTAATTGTATTTATTTTGTATGTGTATGAATGTACTGTCTGCATGCAGGTCTGTGCACCCGTGTTGTGCAATGCCATGGAGGTCAGAGAAGGTTTCGGATTCCCCTAGAACTGGAGCCCTCCTGGGTGCTGAGGATCGAACCCGGGTCCTCTGCAAGAGCAGTCGGCACTCTTAACCGCTAGGCCATCTCTCCAGCCCCAGCCCCGCCATGTTTCTTTTTTTTTTTTTTTTTTTTTTTTTTTTCGTCTTTTTCGGACAGGGTCTCCCTGTAGCCCCAGCTCTCCTGGGGCTCTGTAGACCAGGCTGGCTTTGAACTCACAAAGATCTGCCTACCTCTGCCTCCCAAGTGCTGAGATTAAAGGCGTGCACCACCACACCCGGCTCATGTTTCTTTTTAAAAAGACTGTGCACTTGCCCAGGCTCAAGGATATTGAAATCTAGCATATAAAGTCCATTACTAGAGGTAGAAATATACAGGCAATATATTATTATGGCAACAACATCAATTACAGTTAAGGATTTTCTGTAACAACCAAAGGGATAGTCTAACATTACAACAAATCAAGTATTACTGAGCAAAGTGCATTTCTACAATGTTCAGTGTTTCTACTCAGTTTTCTAACTTTAAACAGCCTATGATAACTGGCAGCAGAGAAGGACCTTGCAATAGTCTGTCTCTGCTTAAGAACCTATGATGTAATTATTGCATGCTGTTAATATACTATCTAAATATTACAGGTATTCCTAAAATATTTGATGGTGGATTATGATTAAGACATAACATTACAAAAAACCTTATGCAGAAGGAAACCCTTACTGCTTCTGCTTTAAATATTGTGCCCCCAAATGAAGTCCAGTAAGCACATGTCCTGTCTTGATCCCCTTGCACTGGCCTCCATGATACAGCTGAGGCAATCCAACAATGGCAGTCCATATTCTGAGGAGGCTGAATCCCCATTAGCTGCTTAGTTCACAAGCTGAGTATCTCAGCATTCCTCAGTCCACACTGGAAGGCTAAAAAGTAAAAAAAAAAAAAAAAAAAAAAAAGCTGTACCTCATGTCTTTGAGGAGTGCCAAAAACAGTGGCATCTACAGAGCATATGCGCCGGCCTGTGAGAATTGTAGTCAGGCCAAACTATGGTGCTCTCTCTTTATTCACTTTTTACAAGAGTGTTCTTCATAATGGTGAAGTTAATAATTGTAAAAACTTGATCCAATGGAAAATATAGGTAACAGGAGGGGGTGCTTTTGGAGAGATTGACAATAAAGCCCTCAAGTTCCTGGTTGTGTGTGTTACACAACTCATTCTCCTGTTTAGAATTTCAGTTTTTCACTGATCAACTAAATAATATTACCAATCTTGCCTTTCACAGGGTTTTTGTGAAGTTCAAATTGGTGGTCAAATTGTTCATAATGTGCAAAACCTCTACATTGTACAAAATGTAAAGCAAGCTGTCAACAGTTTGGTAAATGTCAATTTTAATTATTTTAGCAATATTTTAAAATACAAAAGCATGTCACATTACATGTTTGGCATGGTATTCACAAAAAGATGATGTGTTTAAAAATAGGTGTTATTATTTGTTTCTTTTAGTCTGTAGTTAATGTTTTTTAAAGCACTTTACAAACATTAAATGATTAGACTTCTTAACAGCCCTTGGATACAGTGATGTTATAAAGGGGAACACTTCACTGTGATAATGTAGACCTGTATTTATTTTCTAGATTTTAAAGCTCCGCTTAGGGAGACTCTAGGCATTAAAAATCAATTTAAAATACAATTAAACTATTAGTGTATACAAAAGAGGCCAGTAGCAACATTAGGCTATGTCTATTCTTGAGCCAAATGTGGGGACTGCAGGCACACGTCCAGACTCTTAGGACATAATGGCTCGAATGTCAACTGGGGGAGCTGAAAAGGACCAGAAGACTGGAGTTTTCAAACTGGCACTTTCAGTGAAATATCTGTATATATTATGCTATTTTGGTTTTGGTAAAGCCAACCTTTTTTGTCTTTTTTTCTATTAATAACTTAGTTAATATGTAGCAACCAATAACTGCATTTTACTTTGAGTATTGTAATCAGATATCTTATTTCCGATTGTTAAACTATGTTGTAATTTCCTTTTCTCATTCACCAAACTGAAGTTCTCTTTTGCTACCTTGTCCACTATATGGTAGTAACATGATCACTGCCAAAGTATGTCATTTATCCACTGAGCTTAACTCATGTACTTGTCCTGACTCTGGATAGGCCCCCAAGTAACCTGCTATGTCAGCATTCGGACTTTCCAAACAGAATTAAATTAAACAAGTATAAGTCTTTTCCTCGATGACATAAAACAAATCTGTGCTTTGTAAATGAAAGACTCTAGATACATTGGAATATATGTATAGATTGGAATACATGTATTGAAATATATTAAATATATTATTGTACTGAGAAGGTACTTAGAGTACATAGAAAGCGATGCTTAAGAGTGTTTTATTTTGTGGTGTGAGACCAACACTTAACAGAGTCTTCTATTGGAATCCTCTCCATAATTTCTTTCATAGACACACGCATGCACGGACACAGAGGCACATATGAGTTCATATGAGTAACTGACCAGCTGTCCGGAGCACTGTTTCTTTGTGGTCATCCACCTCAGACTGTATAAATGGAGACATGAACTGAGTGGAGACCCGCATTCTGTACTCTTGGCTTCCGTTTTGTTTGTTTCTGCTTTTATTTTGAGACAGGGTCTCCCTGTAGCCCCTGCTGAAGGTAAACTCACTGTGTAGACCAGGCTGGCCTTGGTATCACCGAGATAACCCTGCATCTGCCTCCCAGTTGCAGGGGTTAAAGGCCTGCGCCACCACACACCCAGTTACTCTGCTCTGGACTGTGAATGTGATATAACCGGCCATCTCAAGCTCTCTGTGCTGTGACTTCCCTGCCTCCGTGACCGGCTGTAACCTAGAGCGGAGAGCGGAAGTAAGTCTTTTCTCCCTGGAGTTAGTGTTATCAAAATATTTTATCACAAAAAGAGTTTTAAAAAACCTAACATAAATGTAAAGACTTTGTGCTGAACAAATTGTTATCTGCTGGGAAGGATTGTGGGACTGTCACTTCCAATAAAAACACTCCCCAACCCTTTGCAGTTAGCTCCTATGAGCTTTGTAGTTGCAGTCACCCATTGTTATGAGAAAATACCTGAGATAATCAACTTAGAAAAGGAAAAGCACTTTGCTTTTTTCTTCATTCTTTCGCATGTTTCTTTCAGTGTTGGTTTGGTTCCGTTGCCATCAGGTGCGTGCTGAGGCAGCTCATCATGGAGGGAGAACTTGAGATAAGGGGTAACAGCAGCCCATCACGGCAGACAGGAAACAAGACAGACAGAGGGCAATGTACCAGAGCCAAGAAAACCCAACTTCTGTGACCAGTTGCAGCTCTTAGAAGTTTCAGAACCTCACAGTACACCCGGGGCAGGAGAGCGAGCTCCCAGCGACACAAACGTGTGACATAGGAACAGCTGTGGAGCCCTTCAGATCCAGACTAGAGCAGCTTGTAATCATGTGTTGCTGTTTTTATTTATTCCGTATTTATGATTTCAAGTATATCGTAACGGATTATGTTTTACTCACAATTTATTTGTACTATCTAAGAACATGAGGCACATACTAGTTTTTAACTAAATATTAGTTAAATTAATCAAGAAATTAAAAAGTGAATGATAGCTTTCATTTTATTTTTCTGGGACTGTGTTACTTCACTTAGCATAATGTCTTCTAGTTCCATCCATTTACCTGCAAAGTTCATTATGTCATCTTTCTTTACCGCTGCATAGAACTCCATTGTGTAGAGATGTACCACATTTTCTCTATCCACTCATTCGTTGAGAGGCATTTGGGTTGGTTCCAGCTCTTAGATATTGTGAAGAGAGCTGCAATAAGCATAGATGTGCTTATATCTTTGCCGTAGGATGAGTCTTGTGGGTATATACCAAGGAGTGGTATGACTGGTCAGGTGATAGACACATTTTGAGTCTTTTAAGGTTCTCCACACTGCTTTCCATGGTGGTTTTACGAGTTTACATTCCCACCAACAGTAGATGAGTGTTCCCCTTTCCCCACATCCTCTCCAGCATTTGGTGTCTTTTGTTTTCATGATCTTAGCCATTCTTATTGGAGTGAAATGATATCTTAAAGTGGTTTTAATTTGCACTGCCCTAATTATTAATGATCTGGAACAATTTTGAAGATGTTTCACAGCCGTCTTTATTTCCTCACTTGTGAAGTCTCTCTTCAGCTATTTACTCCATCTCTTGACTGGGTCATTTGTTTTCTTAGGTCTTTGTTTTTGAGTAGTTTATATATTCCGGATGTTAATGCTCTGTCAGATGTATGTCCTGTGAAGATTTCCTCCCACTCTGTGGGTTTTCTCTTCACTTCATTGATTGTTTCTTTTGTTGTATACAAGCTTTTGAGTTTAATGATATCCCACCTGTCAATTATTGACCTTATTTCCTATACAGCTGGTGTTTGATTTAGAAACTCCTTCTGCCTATGTCTTGTAGGTTGCTGCCAATGTTTTCTTGTATCATCTTCAGAGTTTCCTTTTTTTTTTTTATTTCTGTATGTGTATCAATGTATTGTCTGCATGCAGGTCTGTGCACCCGTGTCGTGCAATGCCGCGGAGGTCAGAAGAGGGTCTCGGATTCCCCTGGAGCTGGAGTTCTCCTGGAACTGGAGCTTCAGACGGCTCTCGGCCGCCATGTGGGTGCTGGGGATCGAACCTGGGTCCTCTGCAAGAGCGGTCAGCGCTCTTAACTGCTAGGCCATCTCTCCAGCCCCATCTTCAGAGTTTCAAGTTTCGTGTTGAGATCTTTGATCCACTTGGAGTTGAATTTTGTACAGGATGAGAGGTAGGGGCTTAATTTTATTCTTCTACAAATGGTGATCCAGTTTTGCCAGCACCATTTGCTGAAGATGTTGTCTTCCCTGCACTGAGTCTTTTTGGCCCCTTTGTCAAATATGAGTTGGATAAAATTGTATGAGCTCAGGTTTAGATCTTCAATTTTGTTCCATTAGTCTATGGGCCTTTCTTTGTGCCAGTACCAGGATGTTTTTATGACTATAGCCCTGTAATATAGTTTGAAGTCTGGTATAGTGATCCCTCCTGTAGTGTACTTTTCACTCAGGGTTGCTTTGGCTATTCGGGGTCTTTTGTTTTTCCAAATGAAATTAAGGACTTTTTTTCCAAGTCTGTGAAGAAACTTGGGGATTTTAATTAGGATTGCATTCAATCTGTATATTAATTTGGGTAGAATGGACATTTTTTACTATATTAATTTTCCAATACATGAGCATGGGAGGTCTTTCCGTCTTCTGATGTCTTCTTCAATCTTCTTCAGGAGTTTAATTTTTTTGTTGTAGAGATCTTTGGTGTCTTTGGTTAAATTTGTTCCTAGGTATTTTATTGTTTTGTGGCTATTGCGAGTGGGAAGGTCTTGTATTCCTTCTCCAGTTGCTTGTTGTTTGTGAAAAGAAAGGCTATTGGGGGCTGGAGAGATGGCCTAGCAGTTAAGAGCACCGACTGCTCTTGCAGAGGACCTGAGTTTGATCCCCAGTACCCACATAGTGGCTGAGAACTGTCTTTGACTCCAGTTCCAGGGGAAACCGATGCCCTCTTCTGACCTCAGCGGCATTGCATGACATGGGTGCACAAACCTACATGCAGACAGTACATTAATACACATACAAAAATAAATTTAAAAAGAATTAAAAAAAGAAAGGCTATTGATTTTTCTGATTAATTTTGAACCCCACCACTTTACTGAAACTCTTAAATCATTTCTAGGAGATTTCTGGTAGATATTTTAGCATCCCTTAGGTAAACTATCATATCATCTGCAAAGTGGGACAAACAACAAATGGTATCCCTCATCTGTTGATGCTAACACCAAATACCTAGTAGTAAGGCAAACTGAGCAATATATACATTATATTTTTTTCTTATACCTGAAAGCAACTGTATACTTGTGGTATATGGGGGGAGGGTATGTATGGATACTTTAGAGTAGCATAAAATTAAAGGGGGAAAATGTGAATTCCAAAAATGGTTACCCTCATTTGTGGATGCTAACACCAAATCCCCGGTTGAAAGGCAAGTTGAACAACATTATTGTTATATTTCTTTTTATCTGAAAGCAACTGTGCTGTGACAATGTGAATCTCTTAATGGGCTCTAGAATTGAACTACAACTTATTTTCAGGCTCTGTAATTACTGTATATGGGTGGAAGGTACGTATTCATATCTTAAAGTAATAGAAAATTAAAGGGGAAAATGTGAATGCTTAAACATATTTTGGAATGAACATACAGTTTATTATCAGATTTTGTAATTAGTACATATGTTATGGTTGTATAGGCATATGTTGGAGCAATACAAATGGGAGGGAACAACCACAGCATAAAGACGGGGTCAAAGAATGGACTGATACAGTTAAATTCTGCCCAAACAACAAGCCTCTGCAGTGAAAAACTTTGGAAATACTGAAAGATGCAAGACATGTATGGCAGAAGGCATGAATGGGGGGGTGAGGGGCATGGAGAGGGGTAAGTGTCTTAATTGGACTGAAGGATGATGTATGAAATATACAAATCATCAATAAATGTATTTAAAAAGAAAGCTTTCATTTTATTACTTCCTACATTTCTTTACATAACCAGGATTTCAACAATATGTCCTCCTCAGCCTTTTCCTAAAATACCAGCTATTTCACCCAAACTGCTGACCTGGCTTTCAAATTGAGATCAAGCAGGGTGGTCTTTAAAATCAGTATCTTACACTGGGTAAAGACATTGCTCAGTATTTAGGAGTACTGGCTGCTCTTGAAAAAAAAACTTGTTTAATTCCAATGCCCACATGGCAGCTCATCACTGTCAGTTACCACAGTTCCATGGGATCCCATGCCCTCTTCTGACCTCTGCAGGCATTTCATGCATTGGTGCACTTACAGTCATGGAGACAAAATGCTCAAATGCATAAAAGTGAAAAATAAACAATCAGCATCTAATAAAACATATTACTAAAACAGAACATAATTGATGAACTTTCTACCAGTTCCCCCCATACTAATTCTAACCTAATCTTTATTTTCCTGCAGCAATCATAACAGACTTGCAAGTTTCCTTTCTGTTTCCACAGATCAGTCATTGAGTCTGTGTTTTATGCTCCCTGTGGCTTAAGCAATGTAGCAAGGCATTCTATTTATAACAGACTGTATTTATTCTCTGTATCATATACCACGAAATATCTCATTGATGACTAAACACATTTGGATGTCAGTTAAACTGGTAACCACAAACTAGAGCCAATTAAAAAAAATCTCAAGTCCAAATTCCAAAGAGATCATTGTCCCAAGGAAATGGAGTGATGTAGCAGCTCCACTTGGAGTGGATGCTGGAAGTTACAAAGGCAGTGGTAATGTGGAGCTGTCCACATCTCACAGTCATTGCCATCTCCATGGAAACTATCCCCCACCCACTTCCTAAGAGAAAACAGCAGCTGTTCAACAGCAAGCCACCAAGAAAAATGCAAATCAGTGGGGAGTAGAAAGAAACTCCAGATTCACTTAGAGTCATTAAAAAGATGAAAGTTGGGGAAAAGGAATAAGATTAAGTGGTGATTTGGGAAATCAGGCTGCATTAGCCTCCTGTGCATCTGGAAAAGGTGCTGAAAGGTAAAGGTGTGGGACTGTCAGGGATTTCCATCAAACACAATACTTCATCACCATGTCAGGATAACCAGTGAGAAAATTGTGTGAAGCTTCAAGGAGGAAATTAGTTCTTAAGAAAGAAGTTAGGGAACTATGAGGATTAGTTTGGAAGAAGGAAAAAAGAGAAAAAATATGCCAAAGTACATTAGTTATACTGCATAGAAAGTTGGGGAAGTTTATGTATTCTTGACGTTAATGCTTTGTCCGATGTGTCACTGGTAAAGATTTCTTTCCACTCTGTGGATTTTCTCTTCAACTCCTCGATTGTTTCTTTCACTGTGCAGAAGCTTTTGAGTTTTATGAAGTCCCACTTGTCAACTGTTGACCTTACTTCCCATGCAGCTGCTGTCTGGTTTAAAAAGTCTCCTCCTATACCTATGTCCTGTAGATTGTTGCCAAATTTTTCTTTTGTCACCTTCAGGGATTCAGGTTTCACACTGAGATCTTTGATCCATTTGGAGTTGATTTTTATACAGGGTGAGAGGTAGGGGTTTAATTTTGTTCTCTTAAAAATGCTGATCCAGTTTTGCCAACACCATTTGCTGAAGATGCTATCTTTCCTCCATTGAGCGTTTTTGGCCCCTTCATCAAATATGAGGTGGCTGAAGTTATATGGGCTCAATTTTGGATCTTCAATTTTCTTCCATTGGTCAATGGTTCTGTTTTTTTGCCAGTACCAGGCTGTCTTTATGACTCTAGCCCTGTAATATAGCTTGACATCTGGTAATGTAATCTCCCCAGTACTGTACTTTTCACTCAGGGTTGCTTTAGCTATCCGGGGTCTTTTGTTTTTCCATATGAATTTAAGGATTTTTTTTTCTAAGTCTGTGAAAAAGCTCATGGGAGTTTTGATTGGGATTGCATTGAATCTGTATATTAATTTGAGTAGAATGGATATTTTTACTATATTAATTTTTCCAATCCATGAGCATGGGAGGCCTTCCCATCTTTTGATGCCATTTTCAATCTACTTATTCAGGGTTTTAAAATTTTTGTTGTAGAGGTCTTTGGTGTCTTTCGTTAGGTTTAGTCCTAGGTATTTTTTTTTTTTTTTTAGGCTATTGTGATTGGGAAGGTCTCCTTATATTCCTTCTCCAGTTGCTTATTGTTGGTGTAAAGGAAGGCTACTGAATTTTCTAGGTCTATTTTGTATCCTGCCACTTTACTGAAACTTTTGATTGTTTCTAAGAGTTTTCTGGTGGAGTTTTTAGCATCCCTTAGGTAAACTATCATATCATCAGCAAAAGGGATAGTTTTACTTCCTCTTTTCCAATTAGTACTCCTTTAATTTAGCTTTCTTGCCTTATTGCCCTAGCAAGCATTTCAAGCACTGTATTGAAGAGGAGTGGCAATAGTGTACAGCCTTGCCATGTTCCTGGCTTTAAGAGGAATGCTTTCAACTTTTCTCCATATAGGATGATGTTGGCTGTGGGCTTCTTGTACATGGCTTTGATTACATTGAGGAATGATCCCTCCAGTCCAATTCCCTCTAAGACTTTAAGCATGAAGGGATGCTGGATTTTGTGGAAAGCTTTTTCTGCTGCATCAAGATGATTGTGTGGTTTTTGTCTGTAAGTCCATTTATGTGTTTTATGATATTTATTGATTTACGTATGTTGAACCATCCCTGCATCTCTGGTATGAATCCAACCTGGTCATGATGAATGATCTTTTTCATGTGGGTCTGTATGTGATTTGCAAGTATTTTGTTGAGAATTTTTGCATCTGTGTTCATCAATGATGATGGGTCTATAGTTTTCTTTCTTGTTTGTGTCTTTGCCTGGTTTTGGTATTAGAGTGATGCTGGCTTCATAGAAGGAATTTGGGATATTCTCTTCTGTCTGTATCCTTCTGAAATGTTTGAGTAGTAATGGTTGTAAGACCTCTTTAAATGTTTTATAGCATTCTGCTGTGAAGCCATCTGAGCTTGGGTTTTTTTTTAGTTGGGAGGCTTTTTATTACATCTTCAATTTCCTCAAGTGTTATGAGTCTGTTTAAGTTGTCAATCTCTTCTTGGTTAAGCTTTGGAGAATCCCAGAATTTCAGATATTCATCCATTTCTCTTAGGTTTTCAAATTTAGTAGAGTATTGGTTTTTGAAGTAGCTCGTTTGATTGTCTGGATCTTTTCTTTATCTGTTTCGATGTTTCCCCTTTCATCGCAAATGCTATTGATTTGAGTTGCTCTTTCTTTCTTCTGGTTAACTGGGCTATAGTTCTATTTTGTTTACCTTTTCAAAGAACCAGCTTTTGGATACATTGATATTTTTGGTATTGTTTTCTTTGTTTCTATTTCATTGATTTCTGCTCTGATTTTTGTTATTTCTTCCTGTGTGTTGGGCTTATCATTCATTTTTTTTTTTTTGTCTTTCAAGTGTTTTTAGCTGCAGTGTTAGATCGTTTACTTGTTCTCTTTCTGTTTGTTTTTTTTTAATGTGGGCACTTAGGGCTGTAAATTTCCGTCTTAGGACTGACTTTAATGTATCCCACAGGTTTTGTTGTGTTGTATTGTCATTTTCTTTTAGTTCCAGGAATGCTTTTTCTTTATTTCTTCTCTGACCCACTCATTGTTCAGTATTGTGTTGTTTAGTCTCCATGTGTTCTTATAGTTAGTAGGGCTTACCCTGGTGTTAATATTGAGCTTTATTGCACTGTGGTCTGATAGAATGCATGGAACAATTTCAATACTTTTGTATTTGTTGAGGTTTCTTTTGTGTCCCAATATGTGGTCAATTTTGGAGAATGTTCCATGGGGTGCTGAGTAGAAAGTATATTCTCTGGTGTTTGGATGGAATATTCTGTAGATATCTGTGAGGTCCATTTGGTGTATTGTGTTGTTCAGTTCTGATGTCTCTCTGTTTATTTTTTGTCCAGTTGACCTATCCAGGTGGCTCAGTGGGGTATTGAAGTCCCCCACTATTACCATACTCGGATTAATCTGTGTCTTAAGGTCCTGAAGGATTGTGTTTATAAAGTTTGGTGCACTAGAGTTTGGTGCATAAATATTTAAAATTGTGAGATCTTCTTGGTTAATTGTTCCATTGATAAGGATATAATGGCCCTCTTTGTCTTTTCTCATTAATTTTACTCTGAGGTCTATTTTGTCTGATATTAGAATAACCACTCCTGCTTGCTTTGTGGTAACATTTGCTTGGAATATTTTTTCCATCCTTTCATTCTAACGTGCTGTCTGTCCTTGAGGGTGAGATGGGTTTCTTGGAGGCAGCATATAGATGGATTCTGTTTCCTAATCCATTCCCCCAGTCTATGTCTTTTGATTGAGGAGTTTAGACCACTAATATTTAAGGTTATTATTGAGAGATGTGTGTTGTTTCCTTTCAACTTATTTTTTGGTTGCATTCTTGATCTAGGTATTTATTTACTCTGTTATGATTTTGGTAATTTTTCTCTTGGGTTGCTTAAGGATAGTTGCTCCTTTCTTCTGTTCTTTGAATTGCTTCGAGTATTTTCTGAAGTGTTGGTTTTTTTGACATGTGTTCTTTCATTTTGTTTATGTCCTGAAAGATTTTTCTTGCTCCTTCAACTATGATTGATATTTTTGCTGGGTATAATAATCTGGGTTGGCATCTAAAGTCATTTAGTACTCAAAAAAAAAAAAGTAAGAAGACAAATGACCTACTCAAAAGATGGAGTAAAGAGCTGAACAGAGTCTTCACCAGTGAGGAATTAAAGATGGCTGAGAAACATTTGGGGCTGGAGAAATAGCCTAGCTGTTAAGAGCACTGACTGCTCTTGCAGAGGACCCGGGTTTGATCCCCAGCACCCACATGGTGGCAAAAACCATCTGTAACTCCAATTCCAGGAGAACTCCAGTTCCAGGGGAATCTGAGACCCTCTTCTGACCTCCGTGGCATTGCACGACACGGGTGCACAGACCTACATGCAGACAGTACATTCATACACATAAATAAATAATTAAAAATTTAAAGTGTTCATCATCATTAATAATTAAGGAAATGCAAATTAAAACCACTCTCAGATATCATCTCACTCCCGTATGGCTAGCTAAGATCAAGAAATCAAAAGAGAACAGATGCTGGAGGGGTTGTGGGGAAAGGGGAACACTCATCCACTGCTGGCGGGAATGTAAACTTGTACAACCACTATGGAAAGCAGTGTGGAGAAATCTTAAGAGACTCGGAATGAGCTTACCACCTGATCCAATCATACCACTCCTGGGTATTTACCCCAAAGACTCATCCTACCGCAAAGATATATGTACATCCATGTTTATTGCAGCTCTCTTCACAATAGCAAAGAGCTGGAACCAACCCATATGCCCCTCAACAGATGAGTGGATGACAAAAATGTGGTATATCTACACAATGGAGTACCATTCAGTGGTAAAGAAGGATGGCATTATGAAATTTGCAGGTGAATGGATGGAGCTTCAAGCCATTAGGCTGAGTGAGGTGACAGAGTACCAGAAAGACAAACGGAGAATGTTTTCCCTCATTTGTGGATGCTAACACAAAATCTCCAGATGAAAGGCAAGCTGAATGACAGGATGGTTATATTTTTGGTTTATCTGAAAGCAACTATGTTGTAATAATGTGAATCCCTAAATGGGCTCTAGAATCCACCCACCAATTACTTTCAGACTCTGTAATTACTGTATATGGGTGGAGAGTATGTATCAATATTTTAGAATAACATGAAATTAATGGAGGAAAATGTGAATCCATAAGCAAAAAAAAAAAAGACTGTGAGAAAGACGCAGGACAGTTATGATAGAGCACATGATCTGGGATGGTTATGGGTGGGGTGGGGGAAGGGATAGGGGAATATGCCTGAACAGAAATGGAAAATGATGTATGAAATACATAAAACATGAGTAAAAAATTAAAAAAAGAAAGTTGGGGAATGGAGACTGTTCTGTGTTAAAATCTATAATATTGATTACATTGTTTCTTTTGTGTGAAAATTTTGGGTACATCTTCCTACAAAGTTTTCATTTGTATGTAACAGTGATTCTGATTTGAAAACCTTGAATAAATATTCAGCTACACGAAGCAATTATCCATATCAAGAAAGACAGAGTGATGGTGAAGGATGTGACAGCAGAACTCAGAACTGAAATGGGAAGAAGAGACTGAGGATTTGTTATAGGCACTAGACTCCGCAGATACATTCTTGTCACATTAAGCTGCATGTCCTGCAGATGTGAGACTAAGAGGGTCTTATTACAATGTACTACTTACAACTGGAGGACAGCAGGTAAGGTGTGATCAGGGAACAGAAAAGCCTGAAGAAATCTGCAGGTAAGAGCACAGAGAGGAAGAGGAGGAGAGGGAGTAAAAGGAGAATGAATGCAGAGGAAATAAAGTTCCTCAGGGCTACCCATCTCATATCTCCTTTCCCATTCCAAATTACACTCCTGGCATCAACTGTCACGACTAATCTCATACTATCTAAGGCGATTGTTAAATGGAAAGATGTCTGCTACTGAAAGTTTAAGTGTTAGATTTTTTTTAATTATTTTTATTTTGTGTGTATGAGCATACTGCCTGCATGTATGTAAGTGCACCCATGTTGTGCAGTGCTGTGGAGGTCAGAAAAAGGTGTTGGATCCCCTGGAATGAGATATGGATGGTTTTTAGCCACCATGTTAGTGCTGGGATTTAAATCTGGATCCTCTGCAAGAGCATTCAGTGCTTTTAACCACTTAGCCATCTCCCTAGCCCCTGTTTCAGATTTTTAAATCCCTGTTTTTTTTGTTTTTGTTTGTTTGTTTTTGTCTTTTTATGACAGGGTCTCCCTGTAGCCCCAGCTGACCTGGAACTCTTAGACCAGGAATAGCATTAAACTCACAGAGATCAGCCTGCCTCTGCCTTCTGTGTGCTGGGATTTTAAAGGGGTTGAATCCCTGTTTTAATTCAGTCTCTGCAGTTTTCCAGCCTTTTGATTAATATATAAAATTTGATAAATTTGGACATACAAAATATGCTTACAATACCATCACAGTCTACAAAATAAACTTTTATTTTTACCACTATATCCTTTTGTGAAATTTCCATATATACTTAGCTTATCTGTTCGAGGGATGTTCATTTATTTGGCAAAACACCTAACACAGAGTCTTACCTGTTAACAAATTGTTTAATGATCTACATCTTATTATCTCTAGTTTCTACGTGGTGTGACAGATCTTTGCAATCCACTCATCTTGGATAACCAGAATTCTATAAGATAAATTTATTACAGCCCTCAGCGATATGACTCAATATATGGGGGTAAAGTCCATTTTTTAATTGCTCCATATCCAAATATAGATCAAATATTGTGATGGATGCAGAGGTTGGTGTTTAGGGGAAAAGATTCATTATTTTAGTTTTAGTTTTTAATATTTTATTTGTTTTTAGTGTATGGGTATACTGCCTGTATGTACATAAGTGCACCTGTGTTGTGCAGTACCATGGTCATCTGAAGAGAGTGTCATATTCTCCTGTAACTGGAATTACGGGTGGGTGCTAGCCATGCTCTCGGTGCTAGGAGTAAAGCCTAGGTCTTCTGCAAGAGCAGTCAGTGCTCTTAATCGCTGAGCCATCTCTCCATCTCCCCCACAGTATTCATGATTTTAGATTGTGAAAATAATATAGTAATCAGATAAGGAAATTTTCTTTAGATTCATTGCAATTCATAGAGGTGAAGTTTCCTCCGAAATAACCCATGGTTCACCTTCAATCCTACTCTATTTTTGGTGGGAATAACTTCACTCGTTCTTGAGACTTCCTTAGTGGTAGGCTGAGGTCCCAGGGTAATTACAATGGCTAAATCTGGGAAGTTGGTTGCCATCTACCACCATTAGCTCCCAGTGACTATGGATAATTACTTCTTGATGTTTTTCACTCTGCCGCTAACATCCCCCTGTGTTATTTCTGAGGCACAATCAATAGGAAATCTTAGTAGTCCTGTGCCATGGGACTGATATAAATTCCTATGACGTTCCAAATCCTATGCCATATTTTCTGACTAGTACTGAGCTGCCACAATGAGACCCCAGGCCTCCTTTCACCTCACAGGCTCAGGAAATAATTTTCTAGGTTGAAGTTAGTAGTCCCTGTCTGTCTGTCTTTCCATAACCCTGCTTTCATGTGGATAATCATCAGACATAAATGCCAACATATTAACCTTCTGTTATTTTTTTTCTCATCACACTTTTCTTTCTAGGTAAAACCTTAGCACTTGCTAGCTCCTTGAACATGGGAGAAAGCAGAAGATTAAATCATGGAGGCAATTAATTCATCAAATTATTTCCGGCCCACACTTTTGCATTCTCCTCTTATTCTTTTCTTGAGCTAGAACTCAAATTCTATGAGATATAAAATAAAAGTTTCAAGACAGTGTAGCAAGATTTTTACATGAATCTTAAAGTTATCTGTGGAAAACTTCATTGTGACCAGACACAGACTCATGGGGAAAGCGTCAAGATGACAGGCAATGTTTCTTTCAGTTTTCTCTTTGGATCATTTCTTGATTCACCAAACATCAACAGTGACACAAAACTCTTCTAAAAGAAAGTTTTATACACTGAATTCTACTAGGCAATTGATTTGTGAAAGAATATGAGCAGTATTCCAACAAAAAATATCTGTGCCTCAAGATATCATAAATCATATAGTGGGGTGCAATAAAGCTTCTAAAGAACATATTCAAAAGACAAATGCTGATTTTCTGATGAAATAGTAATACTGTTACTCAAATTAAGTCGCGGGATAAAAATTTAAAGTAGCTAACTTTATTGTTATCATTAGCTCAATAGCTTCAAGCTTTGAAAGCAAAACAGCAAGGATGCTGACAGTTGCTACGTCGGCCACGCTTCTCAGCCTCCTGAGTCTGGCCTTGGTGGGAGACCTTGAATAGTACCACAGGAGAAGCAGGATCAAAGCTCTCCAAAGCAGGATGTGTGGGGGAGGTCTCAGGAAGGGTGTCTTGAAAAATAACTATTGCTTGCCCTGCGAAAGCCACATTCCTATCATATATAACTCATTTCTTTCAGATTATTTTCTATCATTTGATCACTTTCTGTGATTTAAGACAAAAGTCGTTTGGGATTCATACATTATTTAATATATTATAAAGATGCTAATATAAGTGTTGATAACAATCATGTTATATAAACCCAAATGTTTACTGTTCCCATTTAACAAGTGGTGCATACCGTTTCATTTACTTGAATTAATTATGTAATAAAAGCATGAGTCATCAACAAATAAATTCAAAAATGACATACACTGGTTTTTTGGGAACTAATCAGTATTATTAAATGTAGACTAAAATTTAATTATGCCTCACCACCACAGTCATTAATACAAAAGGAAACCTTTGTGGTGACATAATTTGAAACTCCTGAAACTGCATCTTAAAGAAATAGCTGTTTTTAATATCCCCATTCTTTAATTAATTTATTTATTTTCTTCACGATGTGGCATAAATGTTCTAGGCTTCTTTTTGCCAGCAGTTTCCAACTAGCCAGCTAAGAATGTGGCCACTTCTTGTTCCAATGCATCAAATGATAAATTGCATTCAATTTTCACTATATACAAAATGAAGCACCAAAAGAGCAATGGATAAGGAATAGATGAATTTTAACTGAATAAATATTTATATAATCGATGATAATAAAAACAAGGAAAATACAAAAGACTCCAAAATTTAACAATGTATGTAATTATATAATAAATTGCATGTAGGGCATTGATTATCATAATAAAATAGAATAAATCTCCATAACAAATAAAGTTAAATAAATTAATGAAAATGAACAAAATGTCTAAAGGAAATATTCATAGAGCAGGAAATATGCAAAAACAGAAAACGGGGAGATGGGGGAAATGGAGAGATTGGGAAAACGGAGCAATGGAGATATGGAGAAGATGGAGAGATCAAGATATGGAGGAGATGGAGAGATGGAGAAGATGGAGAGATGGAGATATGGAGAAAACGGAGAGATGGAGATATGGAGAAGATGGAGAGATGGAGATATGGAGAAAATGAAGAGATACAGAAATGGAGAGATAGACAGATGGGGAGATGGAGAAGATGAAGAGATGGAGAGATGGAGAAGATGGAGAGATGGAGAATATGGAGAGATGGAGAATATGGAGAGGTGGAGATGTGGAGAAGATGGAGAGATGAGAGATACAGAGATGGAGAGTGAGAGATAGGGAGATGGAGAAGATGGAGAGATGGAGAGATACAGAGATGGGAGATGGAGCAGATGGAGAGATAGAGAGATGGAAAGATGGAGAAGATGGAGAGATGGAGAAGATGGAGAGATAGAAAGATGGAGAGATGGAGAGATGGAGTGATAGAGAGATGGGGAGAGATGGAGAAGATAGAGAGATGGAGAGATGTAGAAGATGGAGAGATGGAGAGATGGAGAGATGGGGAGATGGAGAGATGGAGACATGGAGATACGGAGAAGATGGAGAGATGGAGATATGGAGAAGATGGAGAGATGAGATATGGAGAAAATGGAGAGATACAGAGATGGAGATATGGAGAAGATAGAGAGATGAGAGATACAGAGATGGAGAGAGAGATAGGGAGATGGAGAACATGGAGAGATGGAGAGATGCAGAGATGGAGAGAGAGATGGAGAAGATGGAGATATGGAGAAGATGGAGAGATGAGAGATACAGAGATGGAGAGAGAGATGGAGAGATGGAGAAGATGGAGACATGGAGAAGATGGAGAGATGAGAGATACAGAGATGGAGAGGGATATGGGGAGATGGAGAAGATGGAGAGATGTAGAGATACAGAGATGGGATATGGGGAGATGGAGAGATACAGAGATGGAAATATGGAGAAGATGGAGAGATGGAGAGATGGAGAGATGGGGAGATGGAGAGATAGAGAGATGGGGAGAGAAAGAGAAGATAGAGAGATGGAGAGATGGAGAAGATGGAAAGATAGAGAGATGGAGAGATGGAGAAGATGGAAAGATGGAGAGATGGAGAGACAGAGATGGAGAGATGGGGAGATGGAGAGATGGGGAGATGGGGAGATAAGGAGATAGAGAGATGGGGAGATGGAGAGATGAGAGATAAGGAGATAGAGAGATGGAGAGATGGGGAAATGGAAAGATGGAGAGACAGGGAGATGGAGATGGAGAGATAGAGAGATGGGAAGATAGAGAGATGGAGATATGGGGAGATGGAGAAGATGGAGAGATGAAAAATAGGGAGATGGAAAGATAGATGGGGAGATGGAGAGAGAGAGATGGAGAGAGAGATGGAGAGATAAAGAGATGGATAGATGGAGAAGATGGAGAGATAGGGAGATGGGGAGATGGTCCAGTGGTCAAAAGCAAAATGTCTCTAGTTCAGTTTCCCAGCATCTCTGTCTGATTGTTTACAATCTCCAATTCCAGGGGATCCGATCCTGTCTTCTTGCCAATGTTGGAGATGAAAACTAACACTATTTTAGTCTGGTTTTTGAAGAAAAATTAAACACTCTTTTATTCCTCACTGTGTTAAATGCAAGTCCTTTAAATACAAAAATGATTCTTCTTTAAAAAACTGGCATGTTTTGAATGCTAAGCCAATAGTTAATTTTTGTAAACAGAATTCTAAAATCCTTCATATACATACACACACATACACGTGTGTATCTAAATCTCTCATAACGTACATCTACATACATGTGTGCATGTATAGATCTAAATGTGGGGTCTTACTGACACCTTTTTGATTCACATTCCTGGGTATGTCTTCCAGAAGTTTGGTTTTAAAGCCCTCTCACAGGTAGCATTCTTACACAGTCCTAATTTTAGCTAAACCAAAGCTACAGATGATACGCCTGCACTTCTCCCTCACTCTGAACCAGGAGCTAGATGTTTATTGTGAGTGCATATTGGAGCCTCTGGAAATACAATAATAAAAAAGGTAACATTTGTCTACATGAGGAGGATAGAGCATCAATTTACTGGAAGAAAAATAATCAAAGAAATACACTGGTTAGGTTAGTCTCTTCAGTAGATGTAAATTTATGTTCTCTTGTCCAATAGAGATGCCATACAGACTCACTCTGTTTTGAACGCCCTAGATATTTTTGGCTGAAAACTAGGTTATCACATTAAGAAAAATGTAGAGTTCTTTTGTGTAAATATGCATTTTCTGGCTAATAAACCATGGACCCCAGAATTTTCAAGAAAAGAGCCCAGAATGTTCATGCTATTTCAAGTGAGGATGGGGTGTTAGTTTAGACTATGCCTGAAGTTCAAGTGGAAGTCATTCAGGTGGCAACCACATAACACTAAAGGAGAGTTGCATGCATGCCTCCCAGTTATTGAGGGACCAGGATGCTTCTACTTTTATTCTTCCCAGCCAGAGAAAGAAATGGGTTCTCAGCAGTCTCAAGTAAGTGGAATCTGAGCCTCATGCACAGAGCAGGCAGCAGGAGAGTCGTACCTACTTGCAGCCATACATTAGAGACAACTGCAGATGTGGGGAATGCAGTAAGTAGTCCCTGTGTCCACTTGCTGTGGTATGGTGTCGGTTCAGCCACATTAATCTAGTTGTTGCTGGGAATTTCCTGAGATACTTTGTAGATGTAGTTAGTGTTTTAAGAAAAAGAGAATTTCGTTAAAACTGTGAATGGTACTCAATCAGTTGAAGGATTTCAACACTGAAAACTGAGATTTCTTGAAGATGAATTCTATTTTTAAGTCTATTTAAATTTAGTCAATTGTTTGATTAATTGTTTGATTGATTGAGTGGCTGATTGATTGCCTAGGGTAGGAATCAAACCCAGGGCCTCCTGTCTGCTAAGGAAGCACACTACCACTGAGTGTTGTCCACAGCACCACACACAAACACACTTTTTTGGTAGTACTGGCAAGTGAACATAACACCTTCATAAGCTAAGTGTTCTGGTTTTTTTTTTTCTATTTCTATGATAAAGCACTGACCATGGAAGAGGAAAGTGTTTATGTGGCTTATAATTCTGAGTCACTTCTGCCGGTAAGAGAAGTCAGGGCAGTAACACAGCAGGAACCTGGAAGCAGGAACTGATGCAACAACCGTACAGGAAGGTGGACCAGATAGTTTTCTCTAGCTTGCAGAGTTATGTTTCTTATACAACCCTGGTCTACTTGCCTAAGGATAGCACCACTAACAGTAGGATGGACTTGCCTACATCAATTATCAATCAAGAAAGTGGTCCATAGGTACCCACATTTAAATGTGATAAGGGTCTTTCCTCAATTTCCTCAGTTCAGGTTCCTTCTTCAATATCAGTTACTACCTGAGTTTCCAATATACCCTGAGATTTCAGGTGACAGACACCAGCCCAGAGAGTCACCTGAGTAAATGCCATAATATAAATTTCTGTCTAGAAAGACAGACATAAAAACAGAGAGAAAGGGAGAGAGAGAGAGAGAGAAAGAGAGAGAGAGCGATATTCTCTGAAGCACTTGACATTTAACAATAATGACTATGATGATACAAATAAAGTTCTACAAATACCTGCTATAAGTGATATCTATAACCATTTTAATATTTTAATTTTGTTCATTGTTAAAAGAATAAAACAAAGCTGTAAATACCACTCCACCTTAGAAATGAAAAGTAAGCACTGAGACAGAAGCTCGGATACCCACTGAGCTATGGACACTAGAAGGACATCTCAAACACAGCCATCAGGTGTTTATGATTAATATGAATTTTACATTGTTTACATAAATTTATATTTCACTTATTTATAAGATTACAATTGTGAAATGTGGAAATCCTAAATAAAGCCGAAATTAAATTGAAGGTCATTAATCATAAAAATCAGAAGAGGGGGGTCTGTGGGAAGACTCAGCAGGTAAAGGTGCTTATGGTCATGCCTGATGACCTAAGTTCAATTCCTCAGATACACATGGTAAAATAGTACTGATTCATGCAGGTTGTTTTCTGACCTCCACATATAAGCCATGACAGTGGTAAAGGAGTAAGTGTAATAAAAAATTAAAAGGAAAATTCACTATGACAAATTCAGATGACTTAGTCAAAAAGTTTGACAAATACATATTTAAAATTTATAGTTGCAATATCAGATGAATTAATCTGATAATATATACATGTCCATGGGTTGAAAGTGAACATGTCATGTTACTTAGTGCCTCTGCCCCTCTTACCCTTTCTCTGCAACTCAGACACAATTTAGAATTATATGTTCACAATTTTAACATGCACAAACATAATTTGGACTATAGGCAATCCATGAACTAGCTGTTAGAACACAGTCTACCCTAAATTCTGTTTTATGTATTTTCCATTGACCTCCTGTTTATATTTCTCAATCTGAATCTTTCAATACTGAAAATATTGTGCAAAAATTTGCCTTCCAACTAACCCAATGGTCCAGTAAAACAATATTATATTTATGAATATAATTAAGTATGTATGCTTACAAACATGTGCACATGTACATGTATGTAATATATTAATATGAGTTCTGTGGATAAAAAATAAACTTGGCTTACAAGTATGCTTTTTTGACTTCCAGTAAGAGTGATTCTCAGGTCTGTCTGAGCCAAAAATGTGGACATGTTTGACATCATGGCCAAGGGACTCCAGAGTCTCAAAGCACAGACTGGCTCTTAGTGAGTAAAGAAGCTGTATGAGTCTAACTCAAGGAGCCAGTAGTCTGAACAGCCAAATTTGAAGGGCCACTGATCCCTAAAGTTATTGATGAAGGGACTGTGATGAAGACATGTTAATGTTATGGAGGAAAGAAACTGGAGGCTACTCACTAGCATGAGGAAATATAAAAAATAAAGCTTGCGTCTAGGTTCCTATGCATAATAACAAGTTTAGGTTTCACAATTCTCTGCTAATTCAGTGTGTCAAATAACATTCTCATTCTCAGCTAACTAGTGAACCTCTCATTGAGTCACACTCATAGTTAACATGTTCAAGAAAAACAACTTCTAAAAAAATGCCATGGGTTAGAATGCCTTTTGCAGGGATTGTGAGAATATCTGCTGAATTTTCTGTGTTCAGAAAGCTTTCACACATGTGCCAGACACTGACATTCAAATCCAATACAGTATGGGTGAGTGGCATTCAGATACAGCTCTAACAACAAAGATACGAATTTTTATTCATCCTTGAACTGGAAATTATTTTCACTAATATAAAGTGACAATCACCCTTGATCAGCCCCTCTTTTGATCTTTCACTGACTTGGTAGCAATGCTAAGTAATGATTTCCTACACAATTTCATTCTTCTAAAACAGCCTATATGACATCATTATTCAAATACAGTACTTTTATTTTTATTTATTTTACATGCCTGAATATTTTGACTGCCTGTATGTAGGTGTATCATGGGCATGCAATGCCCATGAAGGCCAGAAGAGGGAAGAAAATCTCCCAAAATTGAAGTCACAGTAGTTGTTAGCTGTCCTGTGGGTGATGGAACTGAACCTGGTTCCTCTGCAAGAGTACCTAGTGTTTTTAACTATTGAGCCATCTTTCCAGCACTCAAATACAATATTAAAAGGAGCTTAATATCATTTTAGAGTCTCATAAATTTACTTTTATTATCATCTACATTTATAATTTTCAAAACAACAGCTAATTGTTATGTTGAAATGATGGCACAGCCCACAGTAGAAAGGATTCTCTGTGATATTGCTGAAAATTCATCATTGCCCTGTGTATGAATTATCATGGAGGCATCTTACATGATATATATTCTGCATGTATTTTTGTATGAGTGCATGCATTTATACTTCCTAAATAGACAAGCATCAACTTGCTACAGCTTTCTTCACAAATTTTACTTCAGACAAACACCATTATTGAAATTTTGTTTTTATTTTATGTGTATAAGTATATCCCATGCATGTATGTAAGTACACTCTTATGATGCAGTGACCATGGAGGTCAGAAGAGGGCATGGGAGCCCCTAGAAATGGAGTTGCATATGGTTGTTAGCCACTTATGTGTATACTGAGAACTGAACTGGAATCCTCTGCAAGAGTAACCAGTGCTTTTAACTACTGAACCATCCCTACGGCCCCAAGAAATAGCATTTTGTAAATGTCGTGCATGTGTACACACTGTATATTACATAATAAACATTATACACATGGATAATAAGCAAAGTTTGAATTTAGAACCATAATATTGAAACATGTACGAGTAATGTGATATTCATGGGTAAATTAAATCAGGGCTATGCCATTTACATGTATGTATTGCATAGCAATAAAAGATTTGAGGCTTTATGTGCACATATGTGTGTCTGTGTATCTATATGCACATGTGTGTACAGAGACAAATTGTCTCTGATCTTTTATCTACAAAGCAGCAAACAAGACACAGCGAAAATAAGTCTCTTGACTAAGCTCACAGGAAAACTCAAAACCCAGGTGTCGTGATTTCATTCCAATGATTTTCTCACCTAATATTTTGAATTTCCATCCTCAGTTTTAAACATGGAAAGTGGCCTGTAGTTGTTTCCTTTATAGCAGAGCTTTCATCTGACCGGTCTGCTGAGATTCCCTTCTCTGCAATTTGGATTCTTATCATAAGGCTCTGTTTTCAAAACACCGATTGCCATTTTAATGCAACTTACTGATCACACAGACAGCCAGCCTCTCATAAATCATGTAAAGTACCTGAAAATATGATTTATGAGCTAAGTTATGGGAAATGGGGTCCTTTAATATTCTTAACCCTTCAGGATGTTGTTGCCTACCACAGTTTCCTACCTTATCCAACTGAAGGCAAGTCTGAATGTTCCATTCCAATGTGTCCTACCCCCTGCCCCGCTACCACTGACCTGCTACCCACTCACCTTCAGCCACGCTATGAGTAGCTGCTGTAAGCCGGTCGCCTCACACTGGATGTTTAATTCAAATGCTTATTCTGCTTGTGGTTCTTAGAGACACGTTCCTGAGGCACTGCCTCATGGTAATTAAAGAAGAGCACTTAATAGCCCCTTACTGTGGAATTAAAAGAGCAAGAATATTAGAATTGGTTGCAGAAGACAGTCCGTGAAAGATCCTAGAAAACCCAAGATGAAACTAATTTAAACCGTATGCCTTGTTGAAAAGAAATATGGAAAAAATGCCTGTAATATGCAGTAAATGAGGCCCATAACTCATTGGAAGCTCCAATGAGTTATGCGCTAAATTCAAATTTCACAACGTGGTCATACATCCTTTTAAAGCTTTCTGTCTATTAACCCTTTTCTTTGTGTGAGAGATTATATAAGAATAGCATGGCTCTGTGTGCATTAATAGATGTACATATGTAGCAATAGCTTATATAAGATTATATAAGAACAACATGGCTCTGTGTGCATTAATAGATGTACATATGTAGCAATAGCTTATTTTCACCCCCTCCCTTACAACTCAATATATTATCGCTTCACCAAACCAACAAATTAAAAATAATTTCCAATTTCTTGCACAAATACCTAGTGGCTAAATGTTATTAATGCATTTGTCTGAAAGGCACAAATTCAAACATTGCTCAGTTAGGGAAGAAGAATACTCAGTGCTGATTGCTTGCAATCAGTTTCAGTAATCTATATTTTCTTTGCAGAGGTGAAAGTTTATCTCACCATAGAACAACAGTTATAATTTAGATTCTACTGTTCATCAAGTCTGATATTTCCAAGCCTCAAATCATCACTTTCTAGAGCTACCACTTAAGTAAGCTGTTGACTATTTTCCATTTTAGCATATTCCTTTAAAATATTTGTATGCATATTATGGGTTTGTCTTCTGTCTGCAAGAGACCCTAATAAATCACATTTGCTCTCAGCTATCATAGTTATTAGGCTTTATAATCATGAAATAAACCCAATAGACTACAGCTATTTTCAGAAGATTGAAAATCACTAGGTCTCTTCGCTTTGTGTGAGTACACACTTTCCTCATTTCTCAGGAGCTCATGCTACATTTAGAGTCTGTCAGCATATTGTTGCACAAACAAAAATGCTTACAACCAGTTGCTGGTCTAAGGGGTGGGAGAGGGACTGGAAGCAGGAAAAGAAGTCTAGAATTAGGGAATTTAGTTGGTTTTGCCATATTGGACCTAAAATCTTAAAATTTATTGTCCAGTGCAAACCTTTCAGATGTCTCTTCGGCATTTTCTCTTTCAAATACAATAAGTGCTCATAATCCTTTAAGAACAATGCTTTGAAAACTTTTCAGTTTTAAGAGAGTCCACGAAGTCTATCCAATGGAATTAAGGCCTTAAAGGAGATTTATGTGAATTTTTTTTCCAATTCAATTTCTACAATTAGATACACATGCACCTTTGTGTCCTTAACATTGTAATTTTCATGGAGCTATTATTTGAAGGGGTGCCTTGCTAGAAATAGATCTAAAGCACAGGCTATGAATAGTATTTTCAACTAAAGTAATTGTGTGAGCTGGGAACAAGGTAATGAGGACAGAGGTCAAGGTCAGTATAATTACCAGTTTCTGAATCTGGGTTAGTATTTCCAAAGGCTTCAAATAATATAACTTCCAACTGCTTCTGATAGAAAATTCAGTTTAAGTTTTTCTGGTACGTATGTAATGTTTTGTTGTTTTTCCAATGATGTCCCAAAGTGAACTTCATTTGTCAAAGGAACAAAATCAAATCAACTTTCTTGTTGACTCTTCATCATATCGAAAGATGCAGATGTGAACAACAAAAGAAACGCTTGGCCCAGTCCCCACAAAGGCATGCATTCCAAAGCATGGCTCACAAAACCTGTATTTATCCCTCCTAGAGGAGATAGGCATAAACCAGGATGAATACAAGGAGGAATTGTAGCGTTGGGTTGTTTTCACTCCTAACACTCCTGAAATTAGTAGATAGCTATTTTCTTGGATCTTTTCTGCCTATCAGTCACAGACTGTCTGTACATCTTGTGACATAATTGCTATGAAAGGACCTTATTCCAAATGGCGTTCATTGCCAGGTTTTTATGCCTAAGCTCCTGAATGATCACTGTTTCAAAGTGATACAAGAGTGCTCCATAAGCAGCACTTCTGAGTGCCATTCACTTATCTCTGGCTAAGATAAATCAACAAAGGTAGAGAGGTGCTGATTAAAGGCATAATTCAATGGAAAATTGTTCCAAACAAAAATTAATAGAAACTGCTCAACTAAAAAGATTAAGGGACCTGGAGGACAATTATTATTCATGTAATAATATGATAAAATGGCAGTACAATTCCTCATTCAATAATAATATCAACAATAATACTTATATCTCAAAGCTATAGCCATGTGATCTTTTGAATTCATTTCTGCAAAGGTACTAGTTAAAGTATAATTCCATTCAACACAAGACTGCTGTATGTAGTCCACACTCTTAGACTAGATGTGTGATTACACAACTGGTTCCTGAAACTAACAGGCTACTTTAGAGCATTGTCTTCTGCCACAGACTAACCCATCCCACCACAGTGTTACCTGTCAATCTGCCTGTCTCTCCTGAGTCACTCCACCTCAGCATTGAGCCTGCCTCTTGGCTGTAGTTAAAAAATCACTTTCTTCTGGGAGCAAGTGTTTAAAACTTTGATTTTAAAATATTTCTTAATTTCAATCAAAGACAAAGGGAGTGTCTTCTTATTTCTCCTCCCTTTTTCCTAACAGCTCTCTCTCTCTCTCTCTCTCTCTCTCTCTCTCTCTCTCTCTCTCTCTCTCTCTCTCTCTCTCTCCCTCTCTCTCTCTAAAACAGAGCTCTGTAAATCTTGTCCAGAACATGCCAACTGAAAAAATTAATCAAAGTGTTGTTTATGAGCTGCTGAGAGCAGATTAAATGTTGTGTTGACAACACAATTTGCAAATTATCTATCAACATCAACAGACTAACAGAAATGAGCCAAGCCAATTGGATACCTTTGGATGCAAAAGGAGCATTTACTTACTGGTCTTGCTTCCCAATCTCAGACCTTCTGAGGTAGTATTATCTAATCTTGTTTGCAGTCTCATTGCTGTAGAGTCAACTTTTAGTTTACTTTTGCCAATGCCAGATTTATCTCTGCCACAAACAAGTGAAATTTCCTGTTATAAACCAACCACAGTCTTTCTTCGCAGCCACATTTCTCTGCCTCCTTCAAATTCACACATTCTTTTATTGTAGTTATCCGGATACCCACCCAATATCTGCCAGTTAAAAATACCTGTAGCAACAAACCTCCAAACTAATCCCCAGGTTCTTCATACAATTTGATTCTTTTTCTCTTGTATCTAATCCTCCTCGCATAAACAACAAAGCCAGGTGGAAGATTAATAAAATGGGAAGGAAATCATGGCACATCTCTCCCCATATTTGTTGCATCTACATTCAGGTTGTGTACACCTCTGAGTGGCTGCTATGGACGAAATAGGAAGTGCTTTGAATGCTCTGTCTCCATTGACAACATGATCTTCCGAGGCATGAAAACTTTGAAACGTAGGGCAGGGCTGGAGAAAACTCACTAACAGGGCCTTCCTTTGAAGGTTATACTGGAATGCCAAATAACTACTCCTTTTCTTCTCTCTTCCTCCTCCTCCTCCTCCTCCTCCTCTTCTTCCTCCTCCTCCTCCTCGTCCATCTGTTTCTCTACATCATGATTTGAACTCTTCGGAAAGGTTTTCACATCCTTGACAGATATACCTATAAAACCAAGAAACCACATAAGTGTTCCTCCTTCAAGTTGTTTCTGTCAGATAATTTGTCAGAGCAACAATGAAACTCCAATGATATTTCTCTACACGTGCATACTAAAACAAGAATATGTTTTCAAATTATTGAAGATTAATTTAAAATTTTAACAACTGAGATCTGGGATTTCCCAGGACCACCTAAAGCACAGGTAGGAGCTGAGCATTTCAGCTGGGCAGAGTGTTTGGTTTGATTCAATCCTCTTGTGTGGCTGTGGGGGCGGAGTTGTCCTCCTAGCTGGTATAAAAGGAGGACCTGTTGCCACTGTGAGACTTGAGATCAGGGATTTCCCAGGAACATCTGAACCACAGAGTAGGCATTTACACCCCGCCCCCAATTGGGATTGCTGAAGGAGTGTCCAAGTGGATTCTTTGGAGAACGTTCCAGACAGAAAGGGAAGAGTGAGCTAGACTTCAAATAGAAAGCCTAAAACTTAGACAAGTCAACACTCCATAAGCAAGGAGAAAAACAAATCAATTCCACGTCAAGCTCTACCAACCCTGTGGAAGTTTCCTACAGTGGGATCTCCCTGGGGATGGCCCAGGACACAGATATGAGAAGTACAATTGTGGACATACTCAAGGAAATCAAAGACTATAAAGAACAAGTCAGAGAACTAAGGAGAGAGAATGAAAACTTCAAGTACCTAGAGAGAGAGGATGAAAAACTCTGGAAGGAAGAATCCTAAGAGAATGGTGTTGATCAGATCTTCAACAAAATAGATGAAAATTTCCCCAAACTAAAAAAAGGGCAAGCCAATACAAATACAAGAAGCACATAGAACTCCAAACAGACAAGATCAGAAAAGAAACTCTCCACATCATATCATAGTTAAAACGCTAGACATCCAAAACAAAGACAAAATTTCACTAGGGTATTGAAGTCCCCTACTATGAGTGTACTGGGGTTAATCTGTGCCTTGTGGTCCTGGAAAATTGTCTTTATGAAGTTTGGTGCAACAGAGTTTGGTGCATATATATTCATGATTGTGAAATCTTCATGGTGAATTGTTACTTTGATAAAAATGTAATGGCCTTCTTTGTCTCTTCTGATTTCTTTTACTTTGAAGTCTATTTTGTCTGATATTAAAATAGCAACACCTGCTTTCTTTTTGGTACCATTTGCTTGGAATATTTTTTTCCATCCTTTCACTTTAAGGTGGTGCCTATCCTTGAAGGTAAGATGCGTTTCATGTAGACAGCATATAGATGGGTTCTGTTTCCTAATCCAATCTCCCGTCTATGTCTTTTGATTGGAGAGTTTAGTCTATTAATATTTAAGGTTATAACTGATAGATTTGTGTTGTCCTTTCACCTTATTATCCATTTGCATTTTTGGTCTAGGTTTCTACTTCTGCAGTTATGCTTTTCTTAATTTCTTTTTCTACGTGCCTGGGGATAGTTGATCCTTTCTTCTGTTCTTTGAGTTGCTTCAAGTATTCTCTGAAGGGTTGGTTTTCCAGACATGTATTCTTTCATCTTGTTTATGTCATGGAAGATTTTTCTCTCTCCTTCAACTATAATCGACATTTTTGCTGGGTATAGTAACCTGCATTGACATCTATAGTCCTTTAACAGTGGGAATGCTTTGCTCCACGTTCTTCTTGCTTTCATAGTTTGCACTGAGAAGTTGGTTGTAATTCTGATAGGTTTCCCCTTATAAATAACTTGTTTTTCTTTTGTGGCTTTCAGAATTTTGTCTTTGTTTTGGGCATTCAGCTTTTTAACTATGATATGATGTGGAGAGTTGCTTTTCTGATCTTTTCTGTTTGGAGTTCTATGTGCTTCTTGTATTTGTATTGGTTTGTCTTTTTTGAGTTTGGAGAAATTTTCATCTAATATTCTGTTGAAGATCTGATCAATACCATTTTCCTGGGATTCTTCTCCTTCCTCTATTCCTATGATACAGAGGTTTGATCTTTTCATAGTGTCCTACAGTTCCTGGTTGTTCCACTGTATTAGTCACTTTTCTGTTGCTGGGATAAAACCACCATGAACAAGGGAACTTATAAAAGGAAGAGTTTATTCGAGCTTACGATTGACGGTTCCAGAGAATCAGAGTCCATTGTGGTGGGAAGCATGATGGCAGGGGCTGGAGCAGCAAGCCAAGGGTTACATCTCACAATGAGCACAGGAAGCAGAGAGAGGGAGAGGCTGGAGACCACAAAGCTTGTTAAACTTCCTAAGCCTGCCCCAATAATGTACTTCCTCCAGCACAGCCACACCTTCTAAGACCTCCAAGAACGGTGCCACCAACTGGAGACAAAATGTCTGAATACTTAAAGCCTATGGGGGACACTCATTCAAACCACCACATCCACTTTTGTGTATTTTTAAATTTTTCATAATCTTTACTTGAGGTTTTTAGTTGTTCTGTGTTATTTTCCAGGTCTGATATTCTTTGTTTTGCTTCCTCCATTCTACTTCTGAGGCTTTTTCCATTGCTTTCCTCTTGATTGGATGAGTGTTTGATTTCCTTTTTCATTTGGTCTTGTGATTTCTTTAGTAATTCCACTTCCTTTTGGAGCTTCTTAATCTGTTCCTGTAGCTCTTTGCTTCACTGGTTGGTTTCCTTATCTTTTTCAACATGGAATCTTTTCAGTGTTTTCACTTCCTTCTGGAGTTTGTCATTATCTCTCTCTAGGTCCTTCTTGAGTTTTTCATTCTCATTTTTTTAGTTCTCTGACTTGCTGTTTGTAGTTTTTTATTTCTTTGAGTATGTTCATAATTGTACTTCTAATATCTGTGTCCTGACCATCCCCAGGGGGATCCCACTGTAGGAATCTTCCACAGGGTTTGTTGAGCTTGGTATGTAATTTTCCTGCACCTTTTGCATGTTGTCTCTTCTTTGTGTCCCTGGCACGTGGGTTTCACCTTGCCTGTATTCCAATGTGAATCCCAAATGCCTCTTCACTGTGTTGAAGGCTTGCTTTGCTGCCTCCTTCACATGCCTTCATTGTTTGTTTGATTGATTTGCTTTTCTCCTTTTCTCCTTGCTTATGGAGTGTTGACCTATGTAAGTTTTAGGGTTTCTATTGGAAGGTTAACTCACTCTTCCCTTTCTGTTCTGAAGGTTCTCCAAAGAATCCACTTGGACATTCCCTCTACAATCCCAGTTTGTGGGGAAGGGGACACGCTTCAGGTGGTCCCAGGAAATCCCCAATCTCAAGTCTCACACAGGCCCATCTTTTATACCAGTTAGGAGGACAAACTCCCCCCACGGCCACACAAGCCAATCAAGCCAAAGACGATTGAATCAAACCAAGCAATGAGCCTGGCTGAAGCACCCAGCTCTTAACTGTGCTTTAGGTGGTCCCAGGAAATCCCCCTAATTATCTTCATTTTATAAAATTTGTTGAAATGCATTCTTCCCACTTCTGAGATTCTCTCTTCCCCGTCTCTCTTTCTCTCTCTCTCTCTTTCTTTCTCCCTTCCTCCTTTGCAGATACTATCTATTCCATAAAGTTTTCATGGACTTTATTAGTGAAATCACTTGAACCTCACATTTTTTTGATAATTATTCCTTTTTGGCTTCCATGTTATAAAAGGATATAATATGTCCTACTTTACTTCTTATTCTACTGTGATAAAACACTCTGACCAAAAGCAACTGGGGGTGGGGGAGCAGCTTAGTCCATCTCCCACAGGTTAGTCTGAGCAGGAACTCACAGCAGACAGCATGGAGGAATGCTGCCATGTGGCTTGTGATGCACCTTTATGGTGGCTATGCTCTTTATGCATTAATCCTGTTATAATAAAATATCACTCTTTGTTGCTAATGTTTTTATCATAAATGTATATTGTTTAATCTTATATACAGCATAGCCTTATTTTGATTAGTCTCTCCATAATATATTTTATGTCATTTCACTTTTTCCAGTTTTTATATTTTTATTGAATTTTTGTGTAGTTGATACATCTCAGGCAGTCTTAATCACCTTTACACCCCCTTCTCCATTGATGTCCACCTGCAGGCTCCCCACTAGAATTCATACATTCTGTCATCTGTGTTAAGGCCTATTGTGACAAATATATCTCCCTGGCCATTCCTCAGTGCCAGTTCATCCACTGAGGTCTACTCAGCCTATCTAGATCCCCTTACTTTAAGAAAAGTTATGGGGCTGGAGATATGGCCTAGAGGTCAAGAGAGCCGACTGCTCTTGCAGAGGACCTGGGTCTAATCCCCAGCACCCACATGGCAGCTGAAAACCATCTTTAATCCAGTTCCAGGGGAATCCGACACCCTCTTCTGACCTCCGTGGCATTTCACGACATAGGTGCACACACCTACATGCAGACAGTACACTCATACACATAAAAAAAGAAGAGCAGTTATTACTCACCCAACTGTAATCAGCCACCAATATTTTTTCAGCTAAGATTGGATTCTGCTACCAATTTCCATGTTAGGTTTTTGTCTGGTTGAGCTTGCATAAATCATATGTATGCTGACACCATACGAGCAGGGTCCCAGCAGATTGTCAGATACTATTTTCATAAGGTTTTTCATCATCTTCCTGGCTCTTAGAACCATTTCACCCCCTCTTCTGCAATGTTCTCTGAGCCCTGGGTGACTGAAGTTGAATATAGGTGACCTGTCCATGGAACCACACTCTGCAGACTCCTAATCTCCCCTGTTTCACCATTCATGACTTTTTGAGTTCTTGGCCTCCTGTTTCATGACAGAGCTTACTTATTGACAGTTAAGAAATCAATTAGTGCAATCTTGTTCTATATTTCATGAGTTTTAAGTGTAGAGGTTGCATTGTAGATCAGTTACTGAGTTTTGAGCAATTCACAGACAATGTCTGTGTATGTCTAGCTGTGAAAGTGTGTAACATTTTTTATTCGGTACAAAATAAGCTTATTTATTGAGTGCTGTCTGGAATATTTGTCTGTAAATATAAGGGTACCTATTTTGCGGTTAGTAAGATGTTACCTTAGTCTAGGGATTATTAACAATATATTTTTTTTCAATTATTTTCAGCTAATGTTATTGCACTTAAAGCATTCATCCTCCATGCAGCCATTTAGAATCACTACTCACTTCACAATTACCAGCTCACACTTCCACCTAAAACTTCACACTTCCATGTTTCCCATCATCAGGGGGAAATGCTCATCTTATCCTTGGCTGTTCCCATCTAACAAATCTCATACTTTGTGGCCTTGATGTTCTAGTCATCATTTCTTTACTGTACTAGTTATGCTTTTTTTGTTGTTGTATAGGGGCAGTTTTTTTTTTTTTTTTCAACTTGACACAAACTAGAGAGACCTACAATTGAGGACTTTTCTCCATGGGATTGGCCCAGGAGCATGACATGATGCATTTTATTAATTGGTAATTGATGTGGGAGGTCCCATCTCATTATCAGCCATGCCATCACCTGGGCCGGTGGGCCTCAGATGTCTAAGGACAAAAACTGAGTAAGCCAAGGAAAGCAAACCAAGGAGCAGCTTTTCTCCAGATTCTCTGCTTCAGTTCCTGCCACCAGGTTCCTGGCAGGACTGTCATTGAAAATATGAAAAGAAAGTAACCCTTGCTAGCCAAGTTCACTTTGGTCAGTGTTTTATTACAATGATAGAAAAAAAAGCTCTAACATTTACCCTGGTATCAATTTTACACCTGTTTTTAAGATTACCGTTAACTTTTTAAAAATTTATTTATTTATATATTTTTTAACAAATCTAGACCCGTTTCCCCCATCCCCCCCACCCCACCAGAGCTCATGCATTCTGCAAAACATGCTTTTCATCTCTTTCTGCCCATTGCTCCCCTGACAAGGCCTGTTGCCTGCCAGCCAGCCACACCTGGCTCAGCGTGAACTGTGGCTAGGTGGAGCCACCCAGCCAGCCAGACACCCACCAGGTCCAGAGAGAATAGGCAGCTCGGCACCTGGGGAATAGGACTTCTGGAAAACCTCCAGACCAGAAAGGGAAGAGCCAGCTGAACCTCCCAATATATAGCCAAAAGTGAAAACTGGAAACCTAACCCAACCAGCGCTCCATAAACCAAGGAGAAGAAAAAGAACATATCTGTAGGGAAAAGCAAATTAAGGTTTCAATGCAGCGAAGAAATATTTGATATTTGCACAAGAATATAAACAATAAAACAAACCCACATGCCAAAAGCACAAAGAAAAAATACAGGGGAAAAGCGCATAATAAATCTCCACCAGACGGCTATGAGTCCTATGTAAGATCCCTACAAGGAGATCTCGCTGGAAGGAACCAGGACGTGGATCTTAGAAGAACAATCATAGACATAATCAAAGAAATCAAAGAATATAAAGAACAAATCAGAGAACTAAAGGGAGAGAATGAAGAACTCGGGAAGGAACTGGGGGAAAAGAATGACAAACTCTGGAAGGAACTAGAGGGAGAGAATGACAAAGTCTTGAAGGAAATAGAGAAAAAGAATGACAAACTCCAGAAGGAAATAGAAACACTGAAAAGATTCCATGCTGAAATAAAAAGGAAAGAGACCAGCAAAATGCGGAGATACAAGAAGAAAATGACAAGCTCCAAAAGGAAGTGGAAATACTAAATAAACCAGAGGATGAAATAAAAAACGAAATTGAACACTCATCCAATCAACAAGAAAGGATGGGAGAAAGCCTCAAAAGCAGATTGGATGAAGCAAAAAATAGAATATCATACCTGGAAGATGGCAAGGAAAATCTAGAAAGCTCAAACACAGATTATGAAAAATTTTTAAAAACACATCGCAAAGATACATGCACAGCCATGTTTGTTGCAGCTCTCTTCACAATAGCAAAGAGCTGGAACCAACCTAAATGCCCCTCAACAGATGATTGGATGGCAAAAATGTGGTACATCTACACAATGGAGTACTATTCAGCAGTAAAGAAAGATGGCATCGTGAACTTTGCAGGTAAATGGATGGAGCTTGAAGCCATTATGCTGAGTGAAGTAACACAGTCCCAGGAAGATAAACAGAGAATGGATTCCCTCGTTTGTGGATGCTAGTACCAAATCGCCCAGGCGAAAAGCAAGCTGAATGACATTATTGGTATATTTTTGTCTATCTGAAGGCAACTATGTTGGTATAATGTGAATCTCTCAATGGGCTCTAGAATCCATCCACCAATTATTCTCAAACTCTGTAATTACTGTACATGGGTGAAGACTGTGTATCCATATTTTAGAATAATATAAAATTAATGGAGGAAAATGTGAATTCCTAAGCATAAAAAAGACTGAGAGAAAGATACATGACAGTTATGGCAGACTGCATGGTCTGGGGTGGGGTGGGGTGGGGCGGGGGGAAGGGAAAGGGGAATATGCCTGAATTGAATTGAGAAATGATGTATGAAATACACAAAACATCAATAAAAAGATTCAAAGAAAACCCAAACAAACACAAGAGTGGAATAATCAGGAAATTTGGGACACTATGAAAAAAACTAAACCTCTGCATCATAGGGATAGAGGAAGGAGAAGAATCCCATGACAATGGCATTGATCAGATCTTCAACAGAATAATAGAAAAAATTTCCCTAAACCGAAAAGAGACAAACACATACAAATACAAGAAGTGCATAGACCTCTAAATAGACAAGATAAGAAAAGAAATTCTCCACACAGTATCATACTTAAAACACTAGACTTCCAAAACAAAGACAAGATGATGAAAGCTACAAGAGGAAAACAGCAAGTTACATATAAAGGAAAACCAATCAGAATTACAGCTGACTTTTCATTGCAAACTATGGAAGCCAGAAGGACGTGGATTGATGTATTCCTTGTACCAAATGACTATAGATGCCAAATGCCAACCCAGATTACTATACCCAGCAAAAATGTCAATTGTCAATTATTGTTGAAGGAGAAAGAAAAATCTTTCATGACATAAAGAAGATGGAATAATATATGTCCACAAAACCAATCCTTCAGAAAATACTTTAAGCAATTCAAAGGACAGAGGAAAGGAATACCTATCCCCAAGGAGCTAGAGAGAGAAATTAATAAAAGTATAACTGGGAAAATGCAAACCTAGACCAAGAATACAGACAGAAAATAAGGTGAAAGGAAGAAACACACATCTCTCAATAATAACCTTAAATAATAATGGTCTAAACTCCCCAGTCAAAAGACATAGACTGGGAGAATGGATTAGGAAACAGAATCCATCTATATGCTGCCTACAAGAAACCCATCTCACTCCCAAGGACAAGCACCAACTTAAAGTGGAAAGATGGAAAAAGATATTACAAGCAAATAGTACCAAAAAGGAAGCAGGAGTTGTCATTCTAATATCAGACAAAATAGACCTCAAAGTAAAACTAATCAGACAAGACAAATAGGGCAATTACATCCTTATAAAAGGAACAATTAATCAGGAAGATTTCATAACCATAAATATATTTGCACCAAACTCTGTTGCACTGAACTTTATAAACACAATCCTGCAAGACCTTAAGGCACAGATTAATCCAAGCACCCTAGTAGTGAGGGACTTCAATACTCCACTGAGCTCTTTGGATAGATCAACTCTGAACAAAGAATAAACAGAGAGACGTCTGAACTTTACAATACTCCAAATGGATGTCACGTCACAGAGATCTACCGAATATTCCACCCAAACAACAGAGAATGTACTTTCTACTCAGCACCCCATGGAAGATTCTCCAAAATTGATCATATACTGGAAGACGGAAAAAAACCTCAGCAAATACAAAGGATTGAAATAATTTCATGCATTCTGTCAGACCACAGTGCAATAAAGCTCAATATCAACACCAGGATAAGCCCTACTATCTACAAGAACACATGGAGACTGGACAACACGGTCCTGAATAATGAATGGGTCAATGAAGAAATAAAGACAGAAAAAGCATTCCTGGAAGTAAACGAAAATGACAACACAACACAATAAAACCTATGGGATACTTTTTTCCTATGGGATACTTTAAAAGCAGTCCTAAGAGGGAAGTTTACAGCCCTGAGTGCCTACATAAAAAAAAAAAAACAGAAAGAGCACAAACAAATTATCTAATACTGCAGCTAAAAACACTTCAGAAACAACAAAAAATGAACCCCAAACCCAAGAGACAGGAAGAAATAACAAAAATCAGAGAAGAAAACAGTGAAATAGCAACGAAGAAAACAATACAAAGAATCAATGAATCCAAAAAATTGGTTCTTTGAAAGGATAAACAATATAGACACACCTCTAGCCCAGTTAACCAAAAGAAAGAAAGAGCAACTCCGAATCAATAGAATTTGTGATGAAAAGGGAAACATCACAACAATGGACAACAAAAATATCCATACAATCATATGAGAATACCTCAAAAACCTATTCTCTTCTAAATTTGAAAACCTAAGTGAAATGGATGAATATATGAAATCCTGGAATGTACCAAAACATAACCAAGAAGAGATTGGAAGCTTAAACAGACCCATAATATTTTAGGAAATTGAAAATGTAATGAAAAACCTCCCAACCAATAAAAGCCCAGGACCAGATGGTTTCAGGGTAGAATTCTATAAAACATTTAAAGAGGACTTACAACCATTATTATTCAAACTGTTCAGAAGCAAACAGAGGGAAAATTCCCAAATTCCTTCTGTGAAGCCAGCATAACACTAATACCTACACTAGGAAAAAATACAACCAAAAAAGAAAACTATAAGCCCATCTCAATAATGAACATAGACAAAAAATACTCAATACTTGAAAACTACATACAGAGCCACATAAAAAAAATCATCCATCATGACCAAGTTGGATTCATACAAGAGATGCAGGGATGGTTCAAAATACATAAACCAAAAAATATCACAAAAGACATAAATGGACTGAAAGACAAAAACCACACGATCCACTCAATTGACACAGAAAAAGCCTTTGACAAAATCCAGTATCCCTTCATGATTAAAGTTCTAGAGGGAATTGAACTAGAGGGATCATTCCTCAACATAACCGAAGTCATATACAACAAACCTACAGCAAATACCATCCTAAATGGGAAAAGTCAGAACCATTCCCCTTAAAGGCAGGAACGGGCAAGGTTGACCTCTATTACCACTCTTCTTCAATATAGTGCTTGATATGCTTACTAGGGCAATAAGGCAAGAAAGGGAAATTAAAGGAGTACTAATTGGAAAACAGGAACTCAAGCTATCCTATTTTTTTTTAAGTTTTTAAATGAACTTTAATATTCACATGCTTAATGCTTTAAACATAGTAGAATATTGAGTATGGAATAAAATACTGCATGTAGGGAGGATGGTTGGAGATGTTATTCCTATTTCCATTCCAGGCACCACACAGGATTTTGACTAGGATAACAACAATATTCACTATTAGTTCAAAACTTATAGCACAACACATATAATTAAATCCCACTAGGAGGTTAGTAATTCAATCTTTTGTGTGCTATTTAAAGGATATGAGAGTTACTTAAGGGATGCTAAAAACTCCACCATAAAACTCCTAGAAATGATAAAGCCTTTCAGTAAAGTGGCAGGTTACAAAATTAATCTAGAAAAATCAATACCATTTTTTTACACCAACAACAAGCAATAGAAGAAGGAATATAAGGAGACCTTCCCACACACAATAGCCTCAAGAACAATAAAATACTTGTGAACAAACCTATCCAAAGACACCAAAGATCTCTACAACAAAAATGTTAAACCCCTGAAGAAGGAGATTGAAGAAGACATCAGAAGATGGAAAGAACTCCCATGTTCTTAGATTGTAAAAAGTAATATAGTTAAAATCTCCATTCTACCCAAATTAATATACAGATTCAATGCTATTCCAGTTAAAACCACCATAGGGGAAAACAAAAGACCAGAAATAGCCAAAGCAACCCTGACTGAAAAGAGCAATACAGTCATGATCACTATAACAAACTTCAAACTATACTACAGGGCTATAGTTATAAAAACAACCTGGTACTGGCACAAAAACAGACATGTAGAACAATGGAACAAAATTGAAGATCAAAACTTAAGCTCATATAATTTCAGCCACCCCATATTTGACAAAGAGGCCAAGAATGTAGAAAAGACAGCATCTTCATCAAATGGTGTTGGTAAAACTGGATCACCACTTGTAGAAGAATAAAAAAAAATGACAAGAGAAGGAAATTAAAGGAGTATTAATCTGAAAAGAAGTTAAGCTCTCCCTTTTTGCAGATGATATGATAGATGAAAACTCCATAAGAAAACTTCTAGAAATGATTAAGAGTTTTAGTAAAGTGTCGGGCTACAAAATTAACCTAGAAAAATCAGTTGCTCCTCAATAAGCTAATTAAAAAAAAAAGAAAAGAAAAATCAGTTGCCTTTCTTTACACCAACAATAAACAAGTCTAGAAGGAATACAAAAAAATCTTCCCAGTCACAGTAGCCTAATAGGATACATGGGAACTAACCTAACCAAAGATACCAAAGATCTCTACAACAAAAATTTTAAACCCCTGAAGAAGGAGATTGAAAAGGACATCAAAAGATGGAATGACCTCCCATGCTCATGGATGGGAAAATTAATATAGTAAAATTGTCCATTTTACCCAAACTGATATACAGATTCAACACAATCCCAATGAAAATCCCTACGAGCTTCTTCACAGACTTGGAAAAAATAATCGTTAAATTCATATGGAAAAACAAAAGACACTGAATAGCTAAAGCAACCCTGAGTGAAAAATGCAATAAAGGGGGGATTGTCGTACCAGACTTCAAACTATATTACAGGGTCATGGTCAGAAAGACAGCCTGGTACTGGCACAAAAACCGACCAGTTGACCAAAGGAACAAAGTTGAAGATTCAAATTTGAGCTCATACAATTTCAGCCACCTCATATTTGACAAAGGGGCAAAAAACGCTCAATGGAGGAAGGATAGCATCTTCAGCTAATGGTGCTGGCAAAATTGAATCACCATCTATAGAAGAACAAAATTATACTCCTACCTCTCACCCTGTACAAAAATAAACTCCAAGTGGATCAAAGATCTCAACATGAAACCTGAAACCTTGAACGTGATAAAAAAAAAATTGGCAACAACCTGCAAGACATGGGTGAAGGAAAAGACTTTCTAAATCAGACAGCAGTAGCACAGGAAGTAAGGTCAACAGTTGACAAGTGGGACCTCATAAAACTCAAAAGCTTCCGTACAGCAAAAGAAGCAATCAAGGAGGTGAAGAAAAAACCCACAGAGTGGGAAGAAATCTTTACCAGTGACACATCTGACAGAGCATTAACGTCAAGTATATATAAATTACTCAAAAAACAAAGAAGTAAGAATACAAATGACCTACTCAAAAGATGGAGTAAAGAGCTGAACAGAGTTTTCACCAGTGAGGAATTGAAGATGGCTGAGAAATATCTTAAGAAGTGTTCAACATCATTAATAATTAAGGAAGTGCAAATGAAAAACACTCTCAGATATTATCTCACTCCAGTATGGCTAGCTAAGATCAAGAAAACAAAAGACAACAGATGCTGGAGGGGTTGTGGAGAAAGGGGAACACTCATTCACTGCTGGTGGGAATGTAAACTTGTACAACCACTACGGAAAGCAGTGTGGAGAAGCCTTAAAAGACTCAGAATGAGCTTACCACCCTAACCAGTCATACCACTCCTGGGTATATACCCCAAAGACTCATCCTACCACAAAGATACATGCACATCCATGTTTATTGCAGCTCTCTTCACAATAGCGAAGAGCTGGAACAAACCTATATGTCCCTCAACAGACAAGTGGATGAGAAAAATGTGGTACATCTACACAATGCAGTACTATTCAGCAGTAAAGAATGATGGCATTATGAAATTTGCAGGTAAATGGATGGAGCTCGAAACCATTATGCCGAGTGAAGTAACACAGTCCCAGAAAGACAAAAGGAGAATGGTTTCCCTCATTTGTGGATGCTAACCCCAAATCCCCCAACGAAAGGCAAGCTGAACAACATTATGGTTATATTTTTGTTTATTTGAAAGCAACTATGTAGGTATAATGTGAATCTCTCAATGGGCTCTAGAATCTACCCACCAATTATTTTCAGACTCTGTAATTACTGTATATGGATGGAGAGTATGTATCCATATTTTAGAGTAATATGAAATTAACTGAGGAAAATGTGAATTCCTAAGCATAAAAAAATACTGAGAGAAAGATGCAGGACAGTTATGGCAGAATGCATGATCTGGAATGGGATGGGGTTGGGGGGAAGGGAAGGGGAATATGCCTGAGCAGAAATGAAGAATGATGTGTGAAATACACAAAACATCAATAAATAAATTTAAAAAATAAAATGCAAAAAGAATAAATAAATAAAATTAAATCCCTACCTCTCACCCTGTGCAAAACCAACCCCAAATGGAACAAAGACCTAAATGAGAAATCTGAAACTCTGAAAGTGATAGAACTAAATGTTGGTGGCAACCTCCAAGACATAGGGGTAGGAAAAGACTTTCTAAATCAGACAGCAGCTGCACAGGAAATAAGGTCAACAATTGACAAGTTGGGAACTCATTAAACTCAAAAGCTTATGTACGGCAAAAGAAACAATCAATGAAATGAAGAGAAAACCCAGAGTGGGAGAAAATCTTCACCAGTGATATATCTGACAGACCATTAACTTCCAGAATACATAAACTACTCAAAAACCAAAGAAGTAAGAAAACAAATGACCCACTCAAGAGATGGAGCAAAGAGCTGAACAGAGACTTTACAAGTAAGGAAGTAAAAATGGTTGACAAACATCTTAAAAAGTGTTCAACACCATTAGTACTTAAGGAAATGTAAATTAAAACCACTGTAACATATCATCTCACCCAAATAAGACTGCCTAGGATCAAGAAAAGAAATTATACCAAATGCTGGAGATATTATGGGGAAAGGAGAACACTCATCCACTGCTGGGGGAATGTAAACTAGTTCAACCACTATGGAAAGCAGTGTGAAGAACCCTTAAAGGACTCAAAATGAGCCTACCACCTAATTCACTCATACCACTCCTGGATATATACTCACACGACTCATCCTACTGCATAGATACATGCACAGCCATGTTTTTTGCAGCTCTCTTCACAATAGCAAAGAGTCAGAACCAAACCAAGTGACCCTCAACCGACGAGTGGATAGAGCAATTGTGGTACATCTACACAATGGAGTTCCATGTAGCAGTAAAGAAAGATGACATTGGAGCTGGAGAGATGGCTCAGCAGTTAAGAGTGCCGACTGCACTTGCAGAGAACCTGGGTTCGATTCCCAGCACCCACATGGCACCTAAGAACTATCTTTAACTCCAGTTCCAGCATTGCACGACACGGGCACACCAACCTACATGTAGACAGTACACTCATACACATTAAAAAAAAAAGATGACATCATTAACTTTGTAGGCAAATAGATGGACCTAGAAAATATTATGCTAAGTGAGGTAACAAAGTCCCAGAAAAACAAACAAGAATGTCAGTGCTTGTTTGTGGATGTTAGCATCAAGTAAGGCAAACTGAGTAACATTAATGTTATATTTCTCTTTATCTAAAAGCAACTGTGATCTTAGGATGTGAATCCCTTAATGGGCTCTATAATTAACCTGTGACCTATTTTCATACAATTTGGTACAAAGATGGAGGGTATGTTTGCAAATTTTAGAGCAATATAAAATTAAAAGTTAAAACTGTGAATCCCAAAGTGTGATTTGGTAATAACATACAGTTTATTTTCAGATGACATGATTTTAGTACATGTGTGACATACATAAATGCATATTTTGAAACAATACAGTTTTGAGGGAACAGCAACAAAAGAACTGGGACAGGGAACTGCCTGAAGCAGTTCCCCCCATAAAATTATCTTCTGATTTGAAAAACTTTGCAAAGACTCAGAAAGGGAAACAGGACATATATGGCAGACTGCATGAACTTGGGAGGGGCAGGGGTCATGGAGGGGGAAATGAGTCTGGATTGAACTGAGAAGTGATGTATGAAATGCACAAAACTTCAATAAAAGATTTTTTAAAAGACAAAGAAAAAAGAAGTTCTAAGAATGATTAAAAAAAAGAAAATGAAAACTATGGAAAGTGATGCAGGACGCAAGTGCAATGGACAGTTTTGAATGTGACACATGCATGGCTCCAGAAGGCAGATGGATCCCACTTATGGGTCACCATGGCCCTACTCATTGGATAGGGTGCCATAAAATGTTAGTAATGTGATGAGGTCCCACTTGTCAGCTGTTGTCCTTACTTCCTGTGCAGCTGCTGTTTGATTTAGAAAGACTTTTCCTACACCTATGACTTGTAGGTTGCTGCCAACTTTTTCTTCTATCACCTTCAGGATTTCAGGTTTTACGTTGAGATCTTTGATCCACTTGAAGTTTATTTTTGTACAGGGCAAGAGGTAGGGGTTTAATTTTGTTCTGCTACAAATAGTGATCCAGTTTTCCCAACACCATTTGCTGAAGATGCTATCTTTCCTCCACTGAGTTTTTGTACAGCAAAAGGAACAATCAAGGAAGTGAAGAGAAAACCCACAGAGTGGAAGGAAACTTTCACCATAGATACATCAGACAAAGCATTAACAGCTAGAATATATAAGCTACTTTAAAAAGCAGAGAAATAAGAAAACAAATGACCTACTCAAAAGATGGAGTAAAGAGCTGAACAGAGACTTCACCAGTAAGGAAGTAAAGATGGCTGAGAAACATCTTTAAAAGTGTTCAACATCATTAACGATTAAAGAAATGCAAATTAAAACCACACTAAGGTATCATCTCACTCCAATAAGACTAGCCAAGATCAAGAAAACAAAAGACACCAAATGCTGGAGAGGTTGTGGGGAAAAGGGAACACTCATCCACTGCTGGTGAGACTGTAAACTCATACAACCACTGTGAAAAGCAGTGTGGAGAACCCTTAAAAAACTCAAAATGTGACTACCACCTGACCCAGCCATACCACTCCTGGGTATATACCCACAAGATGCATCCTATCACAAAGATACATACACAGCTATGTTTATTGCAGCTCTCTTCACAATAGCAAAGAGCTGGGAACAAACCCAAATGCCCCTCAACTGATGACTGGATAACAAAAATGTGGTACATCTACACAATGGAGTTCTATGCAGCAGTAAAGAAAGATGACATCATGAGCTTTGCTGGTAAAAGGATGGAACTTGAAGCAATTATACTAAGTGAAGTAACACAGTCCCAGAAGAAAAGGCAAATGTTTTCCCTCATTTGTGGATGCTAACACCAAATCTGCTATTACAGTGTGAATGTATAAATGGGCTCTAGAATTGTCTGACCACTTATACTCACACATTACAATCACCATATATAGATGGAGGAGTTGTAGTCATATTCTAATAAAAGAATGTAATGTTACATGACTTTATACCTGCATACAAATTTACTGTTAAAATGTGAATCTCTAAATGTGCTTAGGAATCAATCTAGAGTTTATTTTCAGAATTTTTAATTTTGACTTATGTATGGAGTGTATATGCATATTTTGGAATAATATAAAATAAAAAAGTATTGATAAAAAACTGTTAGTAGAGTGTCTCTTGGGCTGCTCCAAGGGGGTTGCAGCTCTGAGCCCTTTTGTGGGCAGGGGCGCCTGGGCTTGCCTTTGCAGCCAGTTGGGGTTGGGTTTGGTGCCTCTGACTTTGTTGGAACCCGGAAGTCGCTCAGGCAGGTAGATTTAGGGGCCAGAGTGTCTCTTATGCTGCTCCAAGGGGATTGCAGCTCTGAGCCCTTTTGTGGGTGGGGGCGCCTGGGCTTGCCTTTGCAGCCGGTTGGGGTTGGGTTTGGTGCCTCTGACTTTGTTTGAACCCAGAATTCTCTCATGCAGGTACAGGGGCTTGGACTAGGTCAGACATACCTCCCCCCCCGCCACAAAAAGGAATTGGTCAGAAAGTATCCAAGTGGCCTATTTTTTTGGAGAACCTTCAGAACAGGAAGAGAAGAGTGACTTAGGCTGCCAATATCCAATATATAGACAAAATTGAAAGCCTGAAACCTAGACAAGTCAATACTCCATAAACAAGGAGGAGGAAAGGGAAGGAAAAAAAAAGCATTGGAAGGAGGCAAGCAAAACCATCCACTAACATAGTGAAAAGTCATTTGTGATTTGAATCACAAAAGGGAAACCCACATGCCAGGGACACAATGAAGGGACATTATGGGAAAGGCACAGGATAATCCCATGCCAGGCTCTGCAGAACCTGTAGGAGATAGCTAAAATGGAATCCCCTTGGAGGTGACCCAAGGAACAGATCTTAGAGGAATAATTGCAGACCTATGCAGAGAAATTAAAGAAAATAAAGAAGAATTAAGAGAACTATAGAGATAGAATGAAAAACTCAAAAAGGACATAGAGTGATACAATGACAAACATCAGAAAGAACTAAAGGAACACATTGACAAACTCCAGAATGAACTAGAGGGAGAAAAAAACAAATTCCGAAAGGAAGTAGAAACACTGAAAAAGGAAACCAACCAATGAAGTAAGGAGCACCAAGAAGAGATTTAGAAGCTCAAAAAGGAAATGGAAATACTAAAGAAAACACAGGATGAAACAAAAAAGGAATTAGAATACTCATCCAATCGAGAAGAAAGAAAAGGAAAAAGCCTCAGAAGTAGAAAGGAGGAAGCAGAACAAAGAATATCAGATCTGGAAGATAACACAGAGCAATTAAAAAACTCAAATAAAGATTATGAAAAATTTAAAAATACACAAAAGTGGAACAACCAGGAAATATGGGACACTATGAAAATATCAAACCTCCGCATCATAGGAATAGAGAAAGGAGAAGAATCTCAAGAGAATAGTATTGATCAGATCTTCAACAGAAAAATAGATGAAAATTTTTCCAAACTAAAATTAGACAAACCCATACAAATACAAGAAGCACATAGAACTCCAAATAGACAAGACCAAAAAAGAAACTCCCCACGCCATATCATAGTTAAAATGCTAGATGTCCAAAACAAAGAAAAACTCCTGAAGGTTTCAAAAGAAAAACAAGTCACATACAAAGGGAAACCCATCAGAATTGCAACTGACTTCTCGGCGCAAACCATGAAAGCAAAAAGAGCATGGAGCAAAGCAATCCCAGTGTTAAAGGACTATGGATGCCAACCCAGAATACTTTACCCAGCAAAGATATCAATTATAATGGAAGCAGAGAGAAAAATGTTCCATGACATAAACAAGATGACAGAATACACGTCCAGAAAACCAACTCTTCATAAAATACTTGAAGCAATTCAAAGGGCAGAAGAGAGGAGCAACAATGCTCAAGCACCTAGGAAGAGAAACTAATAAAAACATAATCGTAGCAGTAAAATCAGAGGCTAGAAGTCCAAATGGATAATAAAGTGAAAGGAAGCATCATCCATCTTTCAATTATAACTTTAAATATTAATGGGCTAAACTCCCCAATCAAAGGGCATAGACTGGGAGAATGGATTAGGAAACAAAACCCATCTATATGCTGTCTACAAGAAACCCACCTCAATTTCAAGGATAGGCACCAACTTAAGGTGAAGGGATGGAAGAAATTATTCCAAGCAAATGGTACCAAAAAGAAAGTGGGTGTGGCTATTCTAATATCAGGCAAAATAGACTTCAAAGCAAAAGAAATCAAAAGAGACAAAGAGGGCCATTACATCTTTATTAAAGGAACAATTGATGATGAAGATATCACAATCGTGAATATATGTGCACCAAAGGCAGGTGCACCAAACTTTTTAAAGAAAATTCTTCAGGATCTCAAGGCACAGATTAGCCCTGGTACACTAATAGTAGGGGACTTCAATACCCCATTAAGTCCCTTAGACAGTTCAACAGGACAAAGGATAAACAGAGAAACATCTGAACAAAATGATACAATACACCAAATGGACCTCACAGACATCTATCAAATATTTCACCCAAACACCAGAGAATACGCTTTCTACTCAGCACCTCATGGAACATTCTCCAAAATAGACCATATACTGGGACACGGGAAAAAACTCAACAAATACAAATGATTGAAATAATCTCATGCATTCTATCAGACACAGTGCAATAAAACTGAACATCAACACCAGGATAAACCCTACAACCTACAAGAACACATAGAGACTAAACAACACTCTCCTGAATAATGAATGGGTCAACGAAGAAATAAAGAAAGAAATAAAAACATTCCTGGAACTGAATGACAATGATAATACAACACAGCAAACCTATGGGACACTTTAAAAGCAGTCCTAAGAGGGAAGTTTATAGCTCTAAGTGCCTACATTAAAAAAACAGAAAGAGCACAAGTGAACGATCTAACACTGCAGCTAAAAATACTTGAGAGACAACAACAAATGAACCCTAAACGGAGCAGACAAGAAGAAATAACAAAAATCAGAGCAGAGATCAATGAAATAGAAACAAAGAAAACCATACAAAAAATCAATGAATCCAAAAGTTGGTTCTTTGAGAGAATAAACAAGATAGACAGACCTCTAGCCCAGTTAACCAAAAGAAAGAGGGAACAACTCCAAATCAATAGAATCTGTGATGAAAGGGGAAATATCACAACAGACAATGAAAAGATCCAGACAATCATACGGGACTACTTCAAAAACTTATATTCTACTAAGTTTGAAAACCTAGAAGAAATGGATGAATATCTGAAATCCTGGGAATCACCAAAGCTCAACCAAGAAGAGATTGACAGCCTAAATAGAACAATAATACATGCAGAAATTGAAGAGGTAATAACTAGCCTCCCAACCAAAAAATGCCCAGGCCCAGATGGTTTCATGGTAGAATTCTATAAAATACTTCAAAAAGACTTACAACCATTACTACTCAAGTTGTTTAGAAGGATACAAACGAAGGGAGTTCTCCCAGATTCCTTTTATGAAGCCAGCATCACACTATTACCAAAACCAGGTAAAGATACAACCAAAAAGGAGAACTATAGACCCATCTCCCTAATGAACACAGATGCCAAAATTCTAAACAGGATACTGGCAAATAGCATACAGACCCACATCAAGAAGATCATCCATCATGACCAAGTCGGATTCATACCAGAGATGCAGGGATGGTTCAACATAAGAAAATCAATAAATGTCATCAAACATATAAATGGACTAAAAGACAAAAACCACACCATCATCTCCATTGACATGGAGAAAACCTTTGCCAAAATCCAGCATTGCTTCATGCTTAAAGTCCTAGAGGGAATCGGAATGGAGGGAGCATTCCTCAACTGACGAGGGGATAGAAAAAAATGTGGTACATGTACATAATGGAATCCTATGCAGCAGTAAAAAAAAGACATCATGAACTTTGCAGGTAAATGGATGGAGCTAGAGACATCATGTTAAGTGAAGTAACACAGTCCCAGAATAACAAATGACAAATGTTATCCCTCATATGTGGATGCTAGTGCCAATAACCCAGTTATAAATATTTCTTATGGAAAGGGATGCATATTAAAAGAACAACAACAGAAAGACTGCATCAGAAAACTGACTGAAATGGTGAATCAGGAAGAGTGGGAGGGATGGGAGAGGGACAGTTGTGTATATTCGATTAATGCATATTTAATTGATGTGAGTTCAACAAGTATCCAGTTTTTCCCAGACTCTGTCTACAGCTTACATGGTGTTTTAGGACTTAGTAAAAGTAAATATGTGTATATTAAACAACATTAGATTAAAGATTCTGATAAAAACGGTAATGCATCTGAGTTAATTGGAGATATAAATTGCTGTTGTCCACATTTGTTTTACTTAAAATCTGTATAACAATAACGTTGGGATTAGCACATAAAAATGTTCTCTATAATTTTTCTGTTGTACAGTATCACCTTGTAGCATTCTCTTTCAACTATAGGATGATTTAACTTAAAAATTAAGTTTATTTCCCAAGTTAATCACAAACAGTCACCCAAAACATCATAGGTGAATTTGATGAAATCTGTGCCTTGATTCCATCCTATAGATATGTATAATACAACTGCATTTTTGAGACTCACTGGTCGAAAAACAAAAACCTATAATAAAAAAGGGGGATACAGATAGATATGAAACCTTTTTGTCAAAAACCTTGCAATTCAAATCTTAAAACTAACTACGGGGAAAGATTTGTATGTTCCAACAGGTCAAAATGTTACCAACTTAACGGCTGAGAAAGAAAAGATACAGCTTTGCATTGAGTAGGATGTACCAGAAAGTGCCAGCAGAAAGGGTGGCACTTCTGAACATTGAAAGGAAGAAAAGCCTCAGATTGCTACAAACATCAAACCCCTCTGTGTAACAACTATTTATAATGAGTCCTAACGAAACTTACCTTCTAGGTGCCGCAAAGGTTTTTAATACGAGAGACTTTCTTACCGCCCCCCACAGAACAAGGAGAAATATGATGATGATGAGGTTGTTCTCCAACTGTAAATTGGAGACAACTATTATAGAGGTAATCTCTTATAAAACCAGTAAAACTGCCTTCTTTAATTGACTAATAGACATAGGAATTGTGAAAAGGATTATTCTCTATTCAGAACCAAATATAATACTAAAGTCTCCTTAAGCTATGCACTTAAGCAAAATGTATTAATACAGGAGCTCCGACATCAGCAATGGATTATTCTACCAAGGAGATGTTGGCCAGGGGATCCAAGCCCCCACAAAAGGTAAAGTGTCGTTCCTTCTAAACTGGGATATCTGCAAGAAGACAGGTGATAAAGCCCTGCTGTTGAAGACCTGATGTAAACATGGGAAAGATGTATTGAGACCGCACTTGCAAGCATACATATGGTCTCTGGAATACCAGAGAGTGTTACCAAAGGCCACTAAACCAATAAAGCAAATATAGGTCTCCTTGAGTCAAGCAAGACTCCTCCATCAGCACCAGCTACACATCACCTGCCTGGAAATACTTTGCAACAGAGGTAGCCGTATGCTTGTATATCCCCAAACTAATTGGCTATTAGCTCTCTCCTTGGAGGAATAACCCACAGCTGATGCCAAAAGTTTACATCCTCTAATGGTTAGGAGATTTTATAAGCCACAGTAAGACCCTGTCTTATTTAACAGAAAAAAATTGTAATTCATGGATTAACATACCATCCAAACTACCATAACAATTGGTACTGTTTAAATACCTATATATCTAATTGCTTGTGCTTCATTAGTAGGATCGAAAGATTATTCCTGGACAAACTGTCAGCCCATGAAAGGAAACAGCCAGAATTCACCAGAGACCAATACAACAGCTCCAGAGAAAGTAGACTGTTTTGCTTCTAGTCCACCTTTTCTAAGCCTAGGGAACAATCTGTGGAAGCGTGGGTGCGGTAGAATCTAAGGTCTGTGATTGGTGTGAATGGTGAAACTGCAGCAATATAGTCTGGACACTCATTTGATCAACTTGATTAAACATACATGACCCCCCCCCCTGCTGGATGGTGGGACCCATGGGCTGTGTGGGTTTGAGCACAACTGCTTGCAAATTGGTTTTACACGAAGGATGCTTGTACTCATAAATTATCACTTATTAAAAAAAATGAAAAAAACTGAGAGAAAGATGCAGGACAGTTATGGTAGAATGCATGATCTGGGATGGGGTGGTGTGGGGTGGGGGGAAGGGAAAGGGAAATGTGCCGGAACTGAATTGGAAAATGATGTATGAAATACACAAGGCATCAATAAAAATGAAAATTAAAAAAAACTGTTAGTAATAAGAATGAATCCCTCCAAGCTCTGCAGTTATTACTCATGCTCTTCATTGTTTCAATGGCATCATGAGTGCTAGTAACAGAGAAGGAAGATCCAGAGCACGTGATTCGAGCAGCGTACAGTCTACTGAAAGAGAAAGAAAAAGGAATTCATTTATTCTAATTATGTCCCACTTACTGAGTGTCTCTACTTATATATTTTCTTACTTATTGGAAAATTACCATAATTGTCCCTGGCCAAAAATGTGAACTTCAAATAATCAAAAACCCATTTTAGCACTGTCTTGCCTTAAAAATGAGGCACTAGAGACCCTGTAATTACTTCATATGTGAAGTTATTTCAAATTTTATTAATGTGACTAATAGAACAACATAGCTGTTACCTAATATTTACAAAAAAGTACAGATTTTGAAACCCTTCCTATGTTTTTGTGGAAAGAAAAGTCTAGTTTACATTTCACTAGAGTATATATATCTGGTTAGCTACTGATTAGTCATAACTACTGATTATAATTAATCTGTTCCTTTGGGATTTATTATGGGTCATTTCAGCATTTTTTTCCATTTTCTTGCCTTCATTTTCCAAGTGGCCTATCTGTTTTGGAAGGCCATAAGTGACTAATTCACTTTAAAATAACCTCTCCCTCTTTATCACAAGGATAGCGTACTCAGAAATCAACTGTCCCATTAATTGATAAGGAAACATATGACTTCCTCTGGTATTTACTCTTCATCCCATTTTTACCATTGTGAAAGGAGTCCATTAAAGATGATGGCATAACCAAAAGACAGAAAAGTAATCTGACTTGAAGACACTGCTGAACACTTATACTAAGTCTACTCTCAGAAGTTTCATTTCTTTTTTTTCTATCTTTAATAACTTTTTTATTCTGTACAAAAATGTCACAGCAAAACTTATTAATATAATTACTATGTTTTAATCATAATAAAATATGACTAAAATATTTTTTTCAAATATTATAAATGATGTACTTATTAGCAGAAGCATCTTCTAAATAGTGTTTGTTGTCTATCTAAAATTCACATTTAACTGAGCACTGGGCACTTTATCTGAATACTGTATCATCAGAAAACACTCCCTCCCTATTCTTTCTTTATGACTCTGAACAATCTTCTCAGAACCATGCATTTTTAAATTCCTGTCATCATGTTAACTTGTGCAATACATATTTTAGTTGATGAGAAATTTCAATGTTCACAAAATTTATACATTTGTGTTGATACAGTACATTAAAGATGGAAAGATAGGAAGAGGTCAACCTGAGGTAAAGCAAGAATATCATCCCCCTTTACAGTGATCATGCATCTTTGAGAGTCATAGTCACTTTGCTGAGGATAAGGACAGAGAAAAACCTACAGAATTCCAAGACAGCTCTGGAGCCACAGCTGGGGATCAAGTGGCAGTTGAGAAAAAATCCAAAAGGTAGAGCTGGAGATATAATTCAATTGTTCAGTGTATCTTAATACACCAAAGACCCTGGATCCCCTGCTCAGCACCACCACCAACCAAACAACCAACCAAGTGAATAACCAACTAAATAAACTTTAGTCTCTTCTACTGTATTACCAAAATCAACTCTATCCAACTCATTTTAACTAACTGAGGTCTTTGTCTTATCTCTAACAGTGGTTGCCATCTATTATACAGAGAATTAATACATGTTTCCGTATAGTAGAAATTGTTTATAGCTGAATTCTACAAACTTGGGTTGCCCAATATAATAGTAACTAGTTGCATATGATTACTGATTATTATAAAACTATTTATTCAGATTTGAGATATGCCATAAGTGCAAAATACAAGATATTTCTAAGACTATATTATAAAAATCTATAAAAGAATTTAAGAATTATTTTTTATTAACTACCAAGGTAGTAGAATTTTGAGTTTTCTTGTTTCATTAGTATATTACTACTATTAATTTACCTATTCTACACTGGGCAGGCAGAAGCAGGTGGATCATTGTAAGACCAAGACCAGCCTAGTCTACATAGCAGGTTCCAGGCAAGCTGGGACTACATAGTGAGACCCTGTTTCAAATAAAGAAACAAATAGACAAAAAATGCCTCTTCTTTTCATTATATGATTATTATGTTTAAAAATTGTGGCTCATAGAATCAGGCATTTCCTACTTTCTCTGAGCCAATAGAAATTAAATTTTTTCTTATAGATAACAGTCATGAATATCTAAATCTCCTATTTAAAAATAACTCATTTTTCTGATGTCTTCATCTACTAGATATTTGGTGAGAGTTGGCAGGTTTAGGTATTAGCATCAGAATCACAGGAATAGCTCCATCAATGTGGCACTTCTTCAAGGAGTTCTCCAAGGTCCTCATCTCTGGCACCTGCGTCCTCATGGAGTCTTTTCCAATACTGAGTCAGGACTTGTTATACCAACCACACAATTGACAGTATATAATCTCCAAGGTCAGGTCAGTAAAATGATCAGTGCTGGCATCCTGAGTCTCTTGTGTCTCTCCCTCCAGGTGGAAAGTGTTCCTCCCTTAAGCATGCTAAGTAATCCTGAGGACTCTCTCACATGAAGAACTAGATCCTCCACAGGAATCACCAGCAACTTGTCAGCCAGTGAAGGAGCAAACAAATTCTCTTATCTGAGTCATAGCTTAAGGTGACTAAAAATTCCGGAGTACTTTCACCAACAATGTTTTGAGAAGCCACTAGCCAAGCTGTTGCTGAATTCTTGACTCACAGATACAATAAAAGGCATTATAGCTGTTTTATGCAACTAAGATTTCCTTATAAATCAATAAATAATGTGAAATAAAAGTGATATAAAAGCAACCAAGTGACGGTTCTCAGCCGCCATGTGGGTGCTGGGGATCGAACCCGGGTCCTCTGTAAGAGCGGTCGGTGCTCTTAACCGCTAGGCCATCTCTCCAGCTGAACCTCCAATTCCAGGAGAACTCCAGTTCCAGGGGAATCCGACACCCTCTTCTGACCTCCGCGGCATTGCACGACACGGGCGCACAGACTTGCATGCAGACAGTACATTCATACACATACAGAAATAAATAAATGCCGGGCGTGGTGGCGCACGCCTTTAAAAAAAATAAAATAAAATAAAATAAAAGCAACCAAGTGATATCTTTCTAGTGACAAAGACTTTCTAATCTTATTGGAAAGATAATAATACCCAATGGAGCAAACGCATGCATTCCATGTACTTGCCAGCCAGGACTGCATTACTCTTTTCTAACAGGTATTGAGTATACTGTGTAAACCAGGCTAAATTATGTAGTTCAAAATAGTTATGAATAGGCTGGAGAGATGGTTCATCAGTTAAGAGCACTAGCTCTTCATATAGAAGATCCGGGTCCAGTTCCCAACAACCACATGACAACAAACAACATACATAACTCCAGGTCCAGGGGATCCAACACCCTCTTCTGGTTTCTGTGAGCACTTCATGCACTTACATACATTCAGGCAAGATACTCATGCACATAAAACCAAAATAAATAAATTAAACACCAAAATTATGAAGTTAGCTGCCCACCATTTGTATTATCAATATTTTGTAATTCTATATGATTATAAGAGTAGATAACCCTAAATATGTTTAAATTGTGTTTAAAACCTAGATTATATATTTTTAAATAATTATTACTGTGTTTCTGTGTGCAAGTGTATACAGGCATCAGAGAAACCCAGAGATACCACCAAAATCCCCTGAAAGTAGAAATACAGGCAGTTGTGAACCAGGTCTTGAGAACTGAACTCTGTTACTCGGTAAGAGCAACAAACACATTTAAGTACTGAGCCAGCTCCCTTTAAATAACATCTTAAATTCCTTAATTCTTACAATGAAATTTGAAAATTTTCTTCTTAATAGGATGATGAAAGGTTTTCTGGCTCATTAATAAACAGGTTTCATTTTAAAGTTATAAAAACTATCCAGGGAATAGTTTAAAACATGGTCATCTAAAAATGGAGGAGCAATAACACACTGATCAATCAATATACATACATTAACTTTTTGTAAAGATTTGGAATAGAAAGTGGTTAGCTTCAGGATATCTAAATATTAGGAAGCATAAATATATCCACTCAAGATTGAAGAATGGAGGAATTCGAATTATCAAAGAGTATTTTTCCAAAGATTTGCACAACATAATGCTTAGAACAAGGTATGTCTGTCATCTAAAACATAGCTCTATAGAGTGTAATGATATAGGGACTAAGGATATATTTAATATAAATCCAGAAGTGTTGGTAAGTGTATTGATTGGGTTCTACAGGATAATTACTCTAACTTGGAAAAATAAATTTCCATAATGTGATCAGCAATTCACTAGTGGACCAGGAACATCTAATGACAATGACTTCACTAAGTTATTAGATTGACTTTGATTAAAACTAATAATCAGTATTAACCTTCCTGACGATGGAAGCTTTTTGTCAAAGCAGCTAGTTAAAATACCAAAGTCTGGTCTTTCTTATCACCAGCTCTGCATGAAATGCCTGAGAATAGAGTTCTTGGGCTCAACAGCTGGAAAGCTTCCCCTCTGAGATAAGAGAGGTTGTGTTAGTCCTGACGCAAAGTGCAGTATTGTGAAGGAATTTGTTGAAATAATAGGATCTATGTGGAAATGCCAAGAACAATTTAACAAATGCGTCCAGACACTTACATTTAAGCTCCTTCAGAACCATGCCTTGCATTCCTGGCTGCTATCTAACTTGTGCTTGGCTTTAAGCTTTGAGTAATCACATATAAATATTCTTCCATGTACAGCCACAAAAACAGCATTTAACAATCAAAACTTAGTAAAGAATTGAGTAGAGTCAGATTTTCTAATCTAATAATGATGCTTTTTTATTAATACTTAGGATTTCTTGTTAGCTGGAATAGAAATAGAGTTCTGACCATCAGATAATTATAATGAGTTGACTTATATTGACTCAGTTGAGCTTTTCAACAATAAACCTTAAGAAGCAGCTCACAACGGCAATGCCTCAGTTCATAATAATGGCAGGAAGCCATGGTTTAGATGGTTTATGAAAGGTCACCTAATAAGCCTCTCCATCTATATCCAGAATTTATTTATATAGTATACCATTTACTAGAATATATACCTCCCACTGTCTTTCAACTTTAATGTGAGAGCATTTATGGAGCAAAACTATGGACAGAGGTACCTTACTGAGTTGTTAGAGAAGATGGGGTTTGGTTTTAGTTTTGGTTTGGTTTGGTTCAGACTTGTCTATTGTTCTACACTTATATCCTTAAAAGAATGTTTGCAAATCCACATTTTGTATATTTGATAATGTTTGGGGTTTTAGTGTTGTTTCATCTTTTATAGATATTACATGTAACCTTGTTTTGGTTTTGTTGGTTTGTGCTGTGCATTGATTTTAAGACCAGTTCTCAGTTCTTAGTCCAGGCTGGACTGGTGCATATTTTGTAGTCCAGGTTGGCATTGAACTCCCTCATGCCAATCTGCCTAAGTGATCCATGTGCTGATATTACAAGAATGAGCTGCCATAGCAGGCTTGACAATGTTTTAAATAAATTAAGAGTACACTTACTTATGTTGCTTTCCAAAGTCGTTGCCGTTACTGAGGCTTGTTTACCCATGTTCGGTTAACTTTCAAATAAATTTTCACACTGCTTGGGTAAAAGGAAAGATCAAATAAGAATGACAGAAATAATGTGAAACTAGAGCAAAAATGTATCTTTAAATTGATTATTTAATCATATTGCCCTTGAATAAATAATAAAATTCTGATTGTAGATATCTGTGCAGTTTACAATAATTTTCTCAAATACTTTTGTCATTTGATGCTTAACACAATCCTGTGATTTCCAAAGTTCAACCCTAACAATATTTCATGTAGAAACTACTTAGCTTTCAGTCTGGAATGACTATAAATAGACGGGTTCAGATTCTATCTCAGATCTTAACATAATGGTGGGAATGTAAAAGGCACTTAATAAATGAATGAGGCAGTCATTTGAAGAGTTCAAGGAGGAGAGGTCAAGATACTGATTTCTGAACAGACTGCCAGTGTATTGAAACCCAGTTCTACCAATTAAAATTTTGTTACTCTGAGTAAATGGTTAAACATCTCTGAATCTTGATTACCTCATATAAACATGAAAATACTAATAGTGGCATTTCATTGTGAAAACTGAGGACACAGTGGATGAACTCATGTAAATGACACAAAGCAGAGCCTTAAGGGTACAGGTAATCACTACATGCTTGATAAATGAATAGAGAATATAGCATTAGCAGGAATTGTGGCACATGCCTTTAACCACAGCAATCAGAAGGCACAGGCAGGCAGATTTCTGTGAGATCAAGGACTTCCTAATGTATATAGTGAGTTCCAGGCCAGCTGGGACTACAGGGAGACCCTGTCTCAAAAAAATAAAAAATTAAAAAAAAGAAAGAAAAGAAAAGAAAAGAAAAGGAAAGGAAAAGAAAGAAAATACACCATTTGAATGAAGTAAGAACCAGAATGTATCCTTGAATCCATATGAAGCTTCTAGTAAGGCTTCCTCAAGGGTCCTTCAGGTTTTGTGCAATCCACTTTCAAAGGATTGACTTGGAACCTCAGCTAATGGTCTAATTCCGACACTAGAGCAAGCCCTTGGAGAATTCTGCAGTTTCTGTCAGAGGGCCTCCTTCCATACTTCAAGCACCTTTCAATCCTTTAAGCTTACTGTTAAACTAGGCCTGCATTGTTGGAGCCCCATCTCAAATCCCAATGTCTAGAGTTAATTTTTTTTGTTCTAAATACAGTCATTTATTTGTTATTGTTCTACAAAAGAACGATCTCATTTTTCCGACATGGTGTTATTCCTAACAATGTTCTTCTATTACTTACTTTTTTAATTTGATGTTTTGCATATTTCATACATCGTTTCTCAGTTCAATTTAGACACATTCCCCTTTCCATGCCCCCCACCCCACCCCTGTTTCTGCATTCTTTCATACATGTCTTACATCTTTCTCTCAGCCTTTTTTTCACATTTTCTCCTTTACTTTTATATTACTTCAAAATATGCATACATATCCTCCACCCATATACCAATATTACAAAATCTGAATGTAAGTGGTAGGTTAATTATCAAGCCCATTAAGGGATTCACCTTTTAACCTACTGCTGCTTTTCATATAAAGAAGAAATATAACATACCTCAGTTTACTTTGCAACTAAGGATTTGGTGCTAGCCTCCACAAATGAGGGACACCATACTTCTTTTGTTTTTCTGGAACTGTGCTATTTCACTTAGCATAATGTCTTCTAGTTCCATCCATTTACCTGCAAAGTTCATTATGTCATCTTTCTTTCTTTTTTTTTTTTTTTTTTTTTTTTTTTTTTTTTTTTTTTTTTTTTTTTTTTTTTTTGTCTTTTCGAGACAGGGTCCTGTAGCCTCAGCTGTCCTGGAACTCACTCTGTTGACCAGGCTGGCCTTGAACTCACAAATATCTGCCTGCCTCTGCCTCCCAAGTGCTAGGATTAAAAGTGTGCAGCACCACGCCTGGTTTTTTGTTTGTTTGTTTGCTTGCTTGCTTGGTTTTTGTTTTTTCTTTTTTTTAATAATCACTGAATCTAAAACTTGGTTCTTTGAGACAATAAACAAGAAAGACAGACCTCTAGCCCAGTTAACCAAAAGAAAGAAAGAGTAACTACAAATCAATAGAATTTGTGATGAAAGGGGAAATATCACAACAGACAATGAAAAGATCTAGACAATCATATGGGAATACTTCAAAAACCTATACTCTACTAAGTTTGAAAACCTAGAAGAAATGGGCGAATATCTGAAATCCTGGGAATCACCAAAGCTCAACCAATAAGAGATTGACAGCTTAAATGGACCCATAATATATGAAGAAATTGAAGATATAATAAGAAACCTCCACCTAAAAAAAGTCCAGGCCCAGATGGTTTCATGGCAGAATTCTATAAAACATTTCAAAAAGACTTACAACCATTATTACTCAAATTGTTCAGAAGGATTCAAGCAGAGGGAAATCTCCCAAATTCCTTCTATGAAGCCAGTATCACTTTAATACCAAAACCAAGCAAAGATACAACCAAAAAGGAGAACTATAGACCCATCTCATTAATGAACACAGATGATGTCTTCTTTGTTTACTGCTGCATAGAACTCCATTGTGTAGATGTACCACATTTTCTCTATCCACTCAGTCCAGGGACATTTCAGTTGCTTCCAGGATTTTGGTATTGTGAAGAGAGCTGCAATAAACATAGATGTGCATGTATCTTTACAATAGGATAAATCTTGTGGGTATATACCCAAGGATGGTATGATTGGGTCAGGTGGTAGGGTCATTTTCATTCAGTCTTTTAAGAGTTCTCCACACTGCTTTCCTTAGGGGTTGCATGAATTGCATTCCCACCAGCAGTGGATGAGTGTTCTCCTTTCTCCACAAACTCTCCAGCATTTAGTATCATTTGTTTTCCTAATCTTGGCCATTCTTACTGGGTAAGGTGAAATCTTAAGCTGGTTTTAATTTGCATCCTCTTAATTATTAGTGATGTTGAACACATTCTGAGATGTTTCTTCACTTCTTCATTTATGATTACTCTATTCAGCTCTTTACTCTGTTTTTTGATAGTGTCATTTTTTTCTTGATCCTTTGGTTTTTGAATAATTTATATATTCTGGATATTAATGCAATATCTGATATATCACTGGTGAAGATTTTCTCCCAGTCCATGGGTTTCACTTCACTTTGTTGGTTGTTTCTTTTGCTATGCAGAAGCTTTTGAGCTTAATGGGGTCCCATTTGTCTATTGTTGACCTTGTTTCCAATGTTGTGGCTGTCTGGTTTAGAAAGTCTTAGCCTAGGCCTATGTCTTATATTTTGCTGCCAACATTTTCGTCTGTCATTTTCAGAGTTTCTGATTTCAAATTGAGGTCTTTGATCCATTTGAAGTTGATTTTTGTGCATGGTGAAAGGTAGGGGTTCAGCTTCATATTTCTACAAGTGGCAATCCAGTTTTGCCAGCTCCATTTGCTGAAGATCCTGTCTTTCCTCCATTGGGTCTTGGCCCCCTTCTCAAATATGAGGTGGATGAAATTGCATGTAGTGAGGTTTCATTTGTTCCATTGATTTACTTCTCTGTTTTTGTGCCAGTACCAGGCTGTTTTAATTACAATAGCCCTGTTTGAAGTCAGGTATGGTTATCCCCCTTGTGTTGCTCTTTTTGCTCAGGGTTGGTTTGGCTATCCAGGGTCCTTTGTTTTGCTTTATGAATTTAAGGATTTTTTCTAATTCTGAGAAGAAACTCATGGGGAGTTTGATTGGGATTGCATTGAATCTGCATATTAATTTGGGTAGGATGAACATTTTTACTATATTAATTTTTCCAATCCATGAGCGTGGAAGGTCTTTCCATCTTCTGGTATTTTCTTCAATCTCCTTTTTCAGGGACTTAAATTTTTCATTGTAGAGATTGGTGGTGTATTTGTTTAGGTTTGTTCCAAGGTATGTTTTTTGAGGCTATTGTGAATGGGATGGTCTCTTTGTATTGTTTATCCATTTGATTGTTGTTGGTGTAAAGAAAGGCTTCTGATTTTTCTTTTTTTTATTGATGGTTTGTGTATTTCATACATCATATCCCAATTCAGTTCAGGCACATATCCCTTTCCCTTCCCCCACCCCACCCCTACCCATCCAAGATCATGAATTCTGCCGTAACTTTTCTGCATCTTTCTCTGTTTTTTTTGTTTTGTTTTGTTTTCATTTTTTTAAACAATAAGTGATAATTTGTGAGTACAAGCATCCTTCATGTAAAACCAATTTGCAAGCAGTTGTGCCCAAATCCACACAGCTCATGGGTCCCACCATCCACCGGGGGGGGGGAGCTTGTATGTTCAATCAAGTAGATCAAATGAGTGTCCAGTCTATATTATTGTAGTTTCACCATTCACCCCAATCGCAGCCCTTACATTCTACTGTACCCCCTCTTCCGCAGATTGCTCCATAGGCTTAGAAAAGGGGCACAGGTGGATGAGAAGCAAAACACTCTACTTTCTCTGGAGCTGATGTCTTGGTCTCTAGTCAATTCTGGCTGTTTTCTTTCTTGGGCTGCCAGCTTGTCCAGGCATAACCTTTCGATCCTACTAATGAAGCACACACAGTTAGATATATAGGTATTTAAACAGTATAATATATAGCCTTTCAATCCTACTAATGAAGCACACGCAATTAGATATATAGGTATTTAAACAGTACTAATTGTTATGGTCTACATCAATTATATCACCATTAACTCGATGCATTACCGTTTTTATCAGCCTTTAAAACCAATGTTGTTTAATATACAGATACTTTACTAGGTCCTAAACACCATGTTACCTGTAGACAGTTTCTGGGAAAACTGGATACTTTTTGAACGCACGTCAATTAAATATGGGCACAATCGAATATACACCCGTGTCCTCTCTCCCCCCTCCGCCACTTCCATCCCCATTTCAGCAGTCTTATATGGCAATCGGTCTGTTGTTGTTCTTTAATATGCATCCCGCTCCACAAGAATAGTTATAACTGGCTTATTGGTACTAACATCCACATATGAGAAGATACACAATTTGTCATTTGTGTTTCTGGGACTGTGTTACTTCTTCACTTAGCATGAGTCTTCTAGCTCCATCTTTACCTGCAAATTCATGATGTTGTCTTTCTTACCGCTGCAATAGAATGCAATTCTTACATGTACCACATTTTCTCTACACACTCGTCATTGAGGGGCATTTGGGTTGTTCCAGTTTTTTGCTTATGTGAACAGAGTGGCAATAAGTATAGCTGTGCATGTATCTCTGCAGTCAGATGAGTTTGTGGTTATAACCAGAATGTTGTGCTGGTGTCAAGTGGCAGGCCATTTTGGAGTTTCTAAGGTCTCCAACTGTTTTCCATAGTGGCTGCACAAGTTTACACGCACCACAAATGAGTGCCCCTTTCCTCACACCCTCTCCAGCTCTTGGCATCATGTGTTTCTTGATCCTAGCCAGTCCTTCCTGGAGAGGTAAGATGGTATCTTAAGGATTGTTTTAATTGCATTTCCTTAATTATTAGTGGATGTTGAACCAACTTCTTAAGGGTGTGTTTCTCACCATCTCTAATTTCTCCTCTGTGAAGTCTCTGGTTCAGATCTGTTGTTCCATCTTCTGCAGTGATTCATTTGGTTTTCTTTCTTCTTTGCTTTTTGAGTAGCTTGTATACTCTGGAAATTAATGCGTTTGTCAGATGTATCTGCTGTGAAGGATTTCCTTCCATTTCTGGGGGTTTCTCTTCATTCCTTTAGTGTTTCCTTTGATGTACAGAGCTTTTGAGTTTAATGAGGTCCCATTTTTTCAATTGTCGATTTATTGCTGTGCAAACTGCTGTCTGAATTATAAAGTATTTTTCTTACACCTTTGTTTGTGTCTGCTGCCAAGTTTCTATTCTATCACCTCCAGAGTTTATTGGATTTCACCATTGATGTCTTTGATCCATCTGGAATTGACTTTTTGTACAGCGTGAGAGATAGGGGTTAATTTCATCTTCTTACAGGTGGTGATCCAGTTTTTGCCAAGCACCACTTTTGAAGACGCTTTGTCTTTCCTCCAATGTGTTCTCTTGGCCTCCTTATTCAAATATGAGAATGGCTGAAATTGTATGTTGCTCAGGTGTGGATCTTCAGTTTTATATCCCTTGGATCACCTGGTCTGTTTTTTTGGCCGTACCAAGCTGTTTTTATTACATAGCCCTGATAGTATAGTTTGATGTCTGGTAGAGCAATGCCCCCTGTAGTGCTCTTTTCCACCAGGTTGCTTTGGCTTCAGGGTCTTTTGTTTTATCAAATGAAATTGAGGATTTTTTTTCCAACCTTTGAAGAAACTTGGGGTTTATGAGGTATTGCCTTAAATACTGTACTACGAGTTTAGGTAGAACGGACCTTTTTAATTGTTATTTCCAATCCACGAGCAGGGCGAGGTTTTCCATCTCTGATGTTTCTTCAATTCCTTCTTCAAGGGTTTTAAATTTTTTGTTGTTAGAGATCCTTGGTGTCTTTGTTCGGTTGTTCCTAGTATTTTATCGTTTTTGAGGTGGCATTGTGGTGGGATGGGAGGTCTCCTGTATTCCTTCTTCAGTTGCCTACTGTTGTGTAGAAGAAGGCTACTGAACTTTCTAGGTTTATTTGTATCCTGCCACGTTCTTGGAAGCTCTTAATCGTTTCTAGGAGTTTACTTGTGGAGTTCTTAGCTCCCTTAAGTAGGACAATCATATCATGCCAGCAAAAAGGGATAGCTTGACTCCGTCTTTTCCTATTAGAACTCCTCTAATTTCTTTTTCTGCTATTGCCCTAGCAAGGGATTCAAGCCACTATGCTGAAACGAGGGGTGGTGCAGGGCCAGCCTTGACTAGTTCCTACCCTTAAGGGAATAACTTCTGTACCATTTCCCCATTTAGGATGATATTGCTGTGGGTTCCTGAATAAAGGCTTTGATTACATTAAGGTATGAGCCCTCCATTCCCAATTCCCTCAGGACTTTAAACATGAAGGATGCGGGATTTGTTGAAGGCTTTCTTGCATCATTGATGATTGGTTTTTTTTTTTTTTTGTCTTTCAGTCCTTTATATGCTTGATGATATTTATTGATTTTTGTTATTTGTTGAATAATGGCAGTTTTTTGCTGGGTAAAGTATTGCTGGGTTTGGATCCATAGTCTTTAACACTGGGAGTGCTTTGCTCCATGTTCTTCTTCCTTTCATGGTGCGGATGGTGAACGAGTCAGTTGTAATTCTGAGGGTTTCCCTTTGTATGTGTAACTTTGTTTTGCTTTTGTGGCCTGTCAGAATTTTATATTTGTTTGGGAATCTAGCATTTTGACTATGGATGTTGGCGTGGGGAGTTTCTTTTCGATCTGTCTATTTGGAGTTCCTGTGTGCTTCTTGTATTTGAATGGGTTGTCTACTTTTAGTTTGGGGAAGAATTTTTCATCTATTTATTCTGTTTTGAAGATCTGATCACTTCTTATTCTCTTGGATTCTTCTCCTTCCTCGATCCCATGATGCGGAGGTTGAATCTTTCCATAGTGTCCCATATTTCCTTGTTGTTCCAGTTTTGTGTATTTTTAAATTTTTCATAATCTTTATTTGAGTTTTTTAGTTGCTCTGTGTTATCTTCCAGATCTGATATTCTTTGTTCTGCTTCCTCCATTCTATTTCTGAGGCTTTTTCCTTTCCTTTCTTCCTGGTTGGATAAGTGTTCTATTTCCTTTTTCATTTCATCCTGTGATTTCCTTAATATATCCATTTCCTTTATGAGTTTCTCAATCTCTTCTTGGTGCTCCTTACTTCGTTGGTTGGCCTCCTTTTTCAGTGTTTCTACTTCCTTAAGGTGTTTGTTTTTTTCTCTCTCTCGTTCTTTCTGGAGTTTGTCAGTCTCTTCCTTTAGTTTTTGTATCCCTCTAGGTCCTTTTTGAGTTTTTCATTCTCTCTCTTTACTTCTCTGAATTCTTCTTTATGTTCTTTAATTTCTCTGCATAGGTCTGCAATTAGTCCTCTAATGTCTGTTTCTGGGGTCACCTCCAGGGGGATCCGATTGTAGCTGTCTCCTACCGGGTTGGTAGAGCTTGGTGCAGAATTATCCTGCACCTTTCCCATGTTGTCTCTTCGTCATCTCCCTGGCATGTGGGTTTCCCTTTTGTGATTCAAATCCCAAATGCCTTTTCAGTTTGTTGAAGGCTGAAAGCTTGTTTTATTTTGCTTGCTTCCTTCCAATGTTTTTTTTTTTTTTCCTTCCTTCCCTCCTCCTTGTTTATGGAGTGTTGACTTGTCTAGGTTTCAGGCTTTCACTTTTGTTTATATATTGGATACTGGAAGTCTCTTCCTTTCCTGTTCTGAATGTTCTCTTAATCCACTGGATACTCTCTCCTCAATTCCAGTTGTTGGGGGGGGGGTATTCCTGACTTAGCCCATGCCCGGTATCTGCCTGGAGCAGTGCCAGGCTGCTCCTGACCCCTGCGCAGGACCAGACTATGGTGGCATCTGCGCCTGACTGCAAACCCAGGACCTCCTCCCACTTGCGACTTCCGGGGGGGGGCAGGGCCACCCAGCCAGGCAGTCACGCTCTGGCGGGATTTAGGGGTCCAATCTAGGTCTGCCAGCCACTGGTCCTTCTGCCACAACTCAGCAAATCAATTGTCCTGCACCCGTGGGTCAATGCCCTAAGTTTTCACCTGCCTGGAGCAGTGGCAGGCTGCTCCTGACCCCTGTGCAGGACCAGACTATGGCGGCATCTGCGCCTGACCCCAAACCCAGGACCTCCTCCCTCTTGCGACTACCGGGGATGGGGCACCCAGCGGGGCAGCCATGCTCTGGTGGGATTTAGGGGTCCAATCTAGGTCCACCAGCCACTGGTAACCTCTGCCACACCTCAGCAAATCAATTGTCCTGCACCCGTGGGTCAATGCCCTAAGTTTTTACCTGCCTGGAGCAGTGGCAGGCTGCTCCTGACCCCTGCACAGGCTTCTGATTTTTCTAGGTTAATTTTGTATCAGCTACTTTACTGAAACTCTGGATCACTTCTAGGAGTTTCTTGGTGGAGTTTTTTGCCTCCCTTAGGAACAGGATTATATCATCTGCAAAAAGTGATAGTCCGACTTCCTCTTTTCCAATTAGTACTCCTTTAATTTCTTTCTCCTGTCTTATTGCCCTAGCAAGCATTTCAAGCACTATGTTGAAGAGGATTGGAGATAAGGGGCAGCCTTTCTGGGTTCCTGATTTTAAGGGGAATGCTTCTAATTTTAGACCCATTTAGGATGATGTTGGCTGTGGGTTTCTTGTATATGGCTTTGATTATGTTGAGGAATGTTCCCTCCAATCCAATTCCCTCTAGGATTTTAAACATGAATTCATGCTGGATTTTGTTGAACAATTTTCTGTGTCGATTGAGATAGCCATGTGGTTTTTGTCTTTCAGCTCATTTATGTGTTTTATGATATTTATTGTTTGGCTTATGTTGAACTATCCCTGCATCTCTGGTATAAATCTGATTTGGTTATGGTCAATGATCTTTTTGATGTGTGCCTGTATAAGGTTTCCAAGTATTTTCTTGAGAATTTTGTATCTATGTCCATTAATGAAATGGGCCTATAGTTTTCTTTTCTGGATGTATCTTTGCCTGGTTTGGGTAGTAGGGTGATGCTGGCTTCCTAAAAATAATTTGGGAGATTACCCTCTGTTTCTATTCTTTTGAAAAATTTGAGTAATAGTGGTTGTATGTCCTCTTTAAAGGTTTTATAGAACTCTGCCATAAAGCCATCTGGGCCTGGGCTTTTTAAAGTTGGGAGGTTTTGAATTACTATTTCAATTTCCTCATATGTTATGGGTCTGCTTAAGCTGTCAATATCTTCTTGAATAAGTTTTGGCGAATTCCAAGATTTCAGATAGTCAACCATTTCTCTGAGGTTTTCAAATTTATTACAGTATAGGAGAAAAAATGGAATTTCCATGTTAAAGCATTACCGAATTTTAATGAGTTTTTTTGTATCACAAGTTTAACTTATGTTACTTTGATGCTGTGTGTACTCTAAAGTTCAACTTAAAATAAAATTTAAAATAAAATTAAAAAAATATCCCCCCCCAGAAAAAAATCCCTTAGAGACCCCTGAGGACCAGATCCTTAACTGACCTTGACAAAACAAAAACCTTGGTTAATCTGGGCTAAGTGTGTGGCCTTAAGCAACCAAAAGGAAAGTAAAACTATATATAAGTAATCAGTAAGTCTAGAGAAGCTATACTACAGACTTAGAACTTGAGATCTTAGTAAGGAGACAAAAATAATAAATAGAGAATACTATTGGTTGGCCTGTCTTCAATTCTTACTGGCAAGTGCATAAACTCTGTGGCTGCCACCACTTTTGACACTCCTCAAAGACATGAGACACAGCTTTGTAACCTTCCAATATGGACTGAGGACTCATGTCTCTCCAAGAATCCTCCAAACCTTCAATGCCAGATGGGGACTACTGAGATACCTAACTTGTGGCTTAAACAGCTAAGGGGATGTCAGCCTCATCAGAATATAGACTGCCATTGTTGGACTACCTGGGCTGTATCATGGAGGCCAGTGCAGGAGGATCAAGATAGGACATGTGCTTACTGAACTTCATTTGGGGGACCATGGGAGGGAAAGACCCCCATGTGGAGCAAAGGTGCAGGATTGATAGTTGTCTGGGATTGCCAAGGAGGAACTTTCGAGCACTTCCTTAAGGAAAACATGACATCAAAAGGATTCAGACAATAATAGGAGAATATTTTTTCATTCCTTTTTTAATATAAATAATTTTTATTATTAATCTTTCTTGAATTCTATCAGTTTGGAGCTCTTTATTTTGGTTAACTGGGCTAGAGATCTATCTATCTTGTTTATCCTTTTAAAGAACCACCTTTTGGATTCATTAATTCTTTTTATCATTTCCTTTGTTTCTATTTCATTGATCTCTTTTCCAATTTTTGTTATTTCCCCTTGTCTTTTTGTTTTAGGACTCAGTTGTTGTTGCCTCTCAAATCCTTTCAGCTACCATGTTAAATCATTTATTTGTGCTCTTTCTGTTTTTTTTTCTGTTTTGTTTTGTTTTGTTTTAATGTAGGCACTTAGTGTTATAAATTTTCCTCTTAGGACTGCTTTTAAAGTATCCCATAGGTTTTGTTGTGTTATATTGTCTTTTTTATTTAGTTCCAGGAATACTTTTATTTGTTCCTTGACCTATTCATTGTTTATGAGTGTGTTGTTTAGTCTCCATGTGTTCCTGTAGATAGTAGGGTTTAGTCTGGTGTGGATACTGAGTTTTATTGCACTGTGGTCTGATAGAATGCATGAGATTATTTTGATCCTTTTATATTTGTTGAACTTTTTCTGTGTTCCACCATGTGGTTGATTTTGGAGAATGCTCCATGGGGTGATGAGTAGAAAGAATATTCTCTGGTGTTTGGGTGGAATATACGGTAGCTAACCATGAGGTCTATTTGGTGTATTGTACTGTTCAGTTCAGATGTCTCTCTGTTTATTCTTTGTCCAGTTGACCTGTACAAAGGGCTCAGTGGAGCATTGAAATCCCGTATTATTAGTGTGCTGGGATTAATCTATATTTTGAGGTCCCGCTGAATTGTGCTTATAAAGTTTGCTGCTCCAGAGTTTGGTACATATATATATTCACAATTGTGAAATGTTCGTGGTTAACTGTTTCTTTGATAAGGATGTAATGGCCCTCTTTGTCTCTTCTGATTAGATTTATTTTGAAGTCTATTTTGTCTGATATTAGAATAGCAACTCCTGCTTGCTTTTCAGTACCATTTTCTTGGGATTTGTTTTTCATCCTTTCAACTTTAGTTGATGATTATCCTTGAGGGTGAGAAGGGTGTCTTGTAGACAGCATATAGATGGGTTATATTTCCTAATCTATTCTCCCAATCCATATCTTTTGATTGGGGAATTTAGACCATTAATATTTAACATTATTATTGAGAATGTGTATTGCTTCCTTTCACCTTATTTTCTGTTTGCGTTCTTGGTTTAGGTTAGTATTTTCGCAGTTATCAATTATTCTCTCTAGCTGTAAAGGCTAGTTGCTCCTTTCCTCTGAACTTTGAATTGCTTCAAGTATTTTCTGAAGGGTTGATTTTTCTGGACATGAATTCTTTCATCTTGTTTATGTCGTGAAAGACTTTTCTTTCTCCTTCAACCATAATCAACATTTTTTCTCGGTATACTAATTTGAGTTAGCATCTGTAGTCATTTAGCACTGGGAATACTTTGGTCCATGTTCTTCCGGCTTTCATGGTTTGCATAGAAAGGTCAGCTGTAATTTTGATGGGTTTACTTTTATATGTAACTTGTTTTTCTCTTATGGCCTTCAGTATTTTGTCTTTCTTTTGGACATCTGATGTTTTAATGATAGGGCATGGAGACTTTCTTTATTGATCTTGTCTATTTGGTGTTCTATGTGCTTCTTGTATTTGTATGGGTTTGTCATTTTTCAGTTTGTGGAAATTTTCTTCTATTATTCTGTTGAAGATCTGATCAATACTGTTTTCCTGGGATTCATCTCTTTCCTCTATTCCTATGATGCGGAGTTTTGGTCTTTTCATAATGTCCCACATTTACTGATTTTTCCACTCTTGTGTTTTTTTAAATTTTTCATAATCTTTACTTGACCATTCTAGTTCTTCTGTCTTGTCTTCCCAACTTGATATTCTATTTTCTGCTTCATCTAATCTGTAACTGAATCTTTCTTACAACTTTCCTGCTGATTGGATGTGTGTTCTATTTCCTTTTCCATTTCATTTTGTGATTTATTTATTCTTTCCATGTCCTTCTGGAGCTTGTCTTTCTCTAATTCTAGATACTTGATTTTCTACTCGGTTTCCTGTTTCATTTCAGCCTGGGATCTTTTCAGTGTTTCCACTGACTTCTGGCATTAATCCTTCTCTCCCTCCAGTTCCTTCTGGAGTTTTTCATCTCTGTCTTCATGTACTTGATTTGTTTTTTTACATTTCTGGATGTCTTTGAGTATGTCTATGATTGTTCTGTAACAACTATTTATAATGAGTCCTAATGAAACTTACCTTCTAGGTGCCACAAAGGCTTTGATATGAGAGACTTTCTTGCCTCCCCCCCCCCAGAACAAGGAGAAATATGATGATGATGAGGTTGCTCTCCAACTGTAAATTGGAGACAACTATTATAGAGGTAATCTCTTATAAAACTGGTAAAACTGCCTTCTTTAATTGACTAATAGACATAGAACTGTGAAAAGGATTACTCTCTGTTCAGAACCAAATATAACACTAAAGTCCTTAAACTATGTGCATAAGCAAAATATATCAATATCAATACAGGAGCTCTGACATCAGTAATGGATTATTCCACCAGGGAGATGTTGGCAAGGGGATCTAAGGCCCCACAAAAGGTAAAGGCTCCTTGCCTCTAAACTGGGATACCTGCAAGAAGAGAGGCGATAAGGCCCTGTTGCTGAAGACCTGACGTTAACATGGGAAAGATGCATTGAGACCACACATGCAAGTGTACAGTTGGCCTCTGGAATACCAGAGAGTGTTACCAAGGGCCACTAAACCAATAAAGCAAATACGGGTCTCCTTGAGTCAAGCAAGACTCCACCGTCAGCACCAGCTACACCTCACCTGCCTGGAAATACTGTGCAGCAGAGGCAGCCATATGCCTGCATATCCCAAATCTAATTGGCTATTGGCTCTCTCCTTGGAGGAATGACCCATGGCTGATGCCACAAGCTTACATCCTCTACAGGTTAGGAGATATCATAAGCCACAGTAAGACCCTGTCATATTTAACAGGAAAAAATGTAGTTCGTGGATCAACATTTCATCTAAACATATGTGTCTATACCAAAGTAACCTACCATAACTATTAATGCTGCTTAAGTACCTATATATCTAATTGTTTGTGCTTCATTAGTAGGATCGAAAGGTTATTCCTGGACAGACTGTTAGCCCATGAAAGGAAACAGCCAGAATTGACCAGAATCCAAGACAACAGCTCCAGAGAGAGTGGACTGTTCTTCTTCTCATCCACCTGTGCCCCTTTTCTAAGCCCAGGGAATAATCTGCGGAAGAGGGGGCGTGGTAGAAGGTAAGGGCTGCGATTGGGGTGAAGGGTGAAACTACAGCAATGTAGTCTGGACCCTCATTTGATTAACCTGATTGAACATACAACCCCTCACCCCCCGCTGGAAGGTGGGGCTGTGGGTGTTTGGGCACAACAGCCTGCAAATTGGTTTTACATGAAGGATGCTTGCACTCATGGATTATCACTTATAGCTAAAAAATGGAAAAAAAAAACTGAGAGAGATATGCAGGACAGTCATGGCAGAATGCATGATCTCGGTTGGGGTGGGGGTGGGGGGAGAAGGGAAGGGGAGATATGCCTGAACTGAATTGGAAAATGATGTATGAAATGCACAAAGCATCAATAAAAAAATAAATAAATAAATAAAATAAAATCTGTGTCCTGGGTTATCTCTAAGGATAACTCCTCGTTGGAGGCTTCCATGGGACTGATAGAATTTGGTGGGGATTTATTGTTTGCTTTCCCCATGGTGTTGATTTTTCATTGGAGTGTTTCTTCTTTGGATTGAAGAGCTGTTCCTCTAGGTTAACGGAAGAGTTGCAGTTGTGTTGTCTCTTCTTTTACCTTGTGATCCCAGTCTCTATAACTATTCCCACAATGATGGCCACTCTTGGGGACTGCTGTACACAGTCCCTAACTCAACCACAGGTGCCAAGGAGTCCCACAGAAGTGCATGGAGTTGCCTGCAACCTTACAGGTCTGAACAGGAAGTTGAGCCTCTGCTGGCCCCCCTTGGCACAGTCCCCACCTCCAGCTATAGTCCATGAGCCATGCAGAGGTGCCTCGAAGTGCATGGAGGTGCCTGCACCCTTATAGGTACAAGCAGGAAATTGAACCTCTGCCTGTCCCCCTGGGCACAGTCCCTATCTCTTGCTGTAGTAGAGTTAAATTTATATACCTTAATTTTATGGTTTTTAGATTGTTTTATATACTAGTTTCTTTAAGGTAAGGGTTATTTCAGTCCTGACTTGTCCCCCAGATCAGACTGGCACAAACATTGTGGCATACAGTTAATACTCTAAAAGTCTTCTTTGAATGAACAGTCAATGAAAAAGCAACTTCAAGCTTCTACAAGGTATATTCACAATATTTATTTGTAATTATTCTATAAGCTCTAAGAAATATATCACAGATGGCCAAATGCACTGAATTTCTAATTTTCACATGCTGGATACCACCAATTCAATGAGCTACACATTCAGAGGACAAGTATATGCACTGATTTCAGTAAAGTGTTTTATGCAATTTTATTCACTCATTAAAGTGAATACACATTAATCATCTTCTCTGACCCAGGAACCATCTAGGTACTTTATGAGTGAACAAAATAGAGTGGAAGGCACAGTGTTTATTAGGATGGTCAGGAGAGAAAGTCTTCATTGAGATTATATGAAGAACAGACTTGTAGAACATAAGGGGGCAGGTGTGTGTGTCTGGGGGAAGATAATTGTATCACTGCATGGGACAAAATTAAATTAGCATATACTTCACATCATAGTAGATGGAGCAAAGGATGAATATAAAATCCAAAATGAATATTCTCAGAAAATGATATAGGAAATGTATTTCATGACACTGGTAAATTTTTATAATGTATACTTATTTTATTTACTGTTCTCATTTTTGTTTACAGTTCAGAGCTTAAAATGATAAGGATAGTTTCATCAGAAATAGCTGACATAAAAGTAATGTCTAGAATTCATAAAGAATTCCTAAAAATCACTAAGAAGTAACAAAAGCTAAATACAAACTCAATAGGCAATATAAATGAACAGATATTTAACCAAAGAGGATCTCAAAATAGCTGGCTACCATATGATTGGTATCCATCATTATTTAGAAATTATGGAAATGTAAATTAAAAACACATGACTTACCACAGTACTAGCAGACTGAGAAAAGTCATAGACTACAAATAGGAAATGTGTTCAAATTTGTGGATTGGCTAGAACTTTAGGGTCCTGATAATGAGATAGTAAATTGACACATAGAAAATATGTGAAACTTTAATTTAGATATTTCATTTCTAGTTATATATACCACTGAACTGTGTGTACCTGAAAAGTCAAGAGACATGAGCAAAATTTTCTATAGCACCAATATTCAGAATAATTAAACTCTAAAACCAAATCAAATGCCCATCCATAGTACAATAGAAAAATAAATGGTAAGGTTTTAATACAATGCACAGCAGCAGAAAGAACATATGACCCACACACCTGATAGCCCATGAAAGAAAACAGCCAGAACTGACTAGAGACCAAGACATCAGCTCCAGAGAAAGTAGACTGTTTTGCTTCTCATCCACCTGTGCCCCTTTTCTAAGCCTAGGGAACAATCTGCGGAAGAGGGGGCGTGGTAGAATGTAAGGGCTTCGATTGGGGTTAATGGTGAAACTACAACAATATAGACTGGACACTCATTTGATCAACTTGATTGAACATACAAGCCCCCCCTTTCAGGATGGTGGGACCCATGAGCTGTGTGGGTTTGGGCACAACTGCTTGCAAATTGGTTTTACATGAAGGATGCTTGTACTCACAAATTATCACCTATTGTTAAAAAAAATGAAAACAAAACAAAACAAAAAACAGAGAAATATGCAGAAAACTTATGGCAGAATGCACGATCTGCGATGGGTAGGGGTGGGGTGGGGGGGAAGGGAAGGGGATATATGCCTGAACTGAATTGGAAAATGATGTATGAAATACACAAAGCATCAATAAAAATAAATTAAAAATAAAGGAAATCTCAAAAATATTATGGAGTAAAAGAATCTAAAGTATATATAGACACAAAATCTATATACTTCTAATAAAATCAGTTTGGAATAAGGAAAACCAATCATTTTAGAGATGTGAAACTTGTGTGATAAATCTATCTATAAAGATCAAAATAAGCTGCACTTGATGGTGCACGCCTTTAATACCAGCACTTGGGAGGTAGAGATGTGTGTATCTGTATGAGTTAAAATCCAACCTGGTCTACACAGTGAGGTCCAGGCCAACTGGGTCTACAGGAAGACTCTGTAGCAAAAAGACAAAAAAATTAAATAAAATAAATTATGAAGAGTAAATAACTATTGGAAGAGACAGGGCAATAAGTTTGAAAAAGCACAGAAACATATTTCAAGAAGCTGTCAAGTAACTGTTAAAGCACTGTTAAACAAATTGCTGTTGATGTTCATATAAGTTCTTCAAATGTTTGTTTATTACCATTCCTAGTAAGATGGACCAATTTGAATCTGTAATACCAGCTCTACTTTGCTGTTCTGACTATACTGAACAAAAGGATTATCTGTCAAAGAGCAACTGAACTACCTTTGACCAATAACAGATGTTTGGAACACTCCACCACAGATTCCTTGAGAAAACTTCTGAATATTCAGGACTGATTGTGCAGGCTCCTGAAGATACAGCATTAGCAATAGCTATTTCAAGTAGTTTTTCTAGGCATTTTGTTTTCACAAGCTTTGGTGAACTTAGATGACCATGCAAACATTTCCACATAAATTAAAGGAGAAACACACTTCCTGGTAGTCTAGCAGAGAGACTGCTGTGATTACTATTGAGAAGCAAGGTTATGACTAGTCCAAAACACAAGCCTTGATATCTGTGGTTGATACTAAAATGTAAAGCTGTGTTGGGTATGAAACATAAGCTTTCATTGGTCCAAACGCCTCTGTGTGGTGAAAGTAAGCTCACTAAGTATGTTGTCTGAAGAACAGTCTCCAGTGTAGCATCCCCTGTTGTTGCCACAACAGGCTCAACAAGTCTTCTCTCCAGTGCTTTCTTCTTGCTTACTTTTAGCCATACATAGTAAACTAATAACATGAAGAAATAACTAGCAGAAACAGTGGGAAGAAGAAGCAGCAAAGATTGCACAAGGAAGAGTGGCAGAATAGTAGCGACCATGTTAGCTAAGCAGTCAGCTGGCAGAGCTGTAAAAGCAGTACAGGGTGAGAGGTAGGGGTTTAATTTTATTCTTCTATAAGTGGTGATCCAGTTTTGCCAACACCATTTGCTGAAGATGCTGTTTTCCTCGACTGAGTCTTCTTGGCCCCCTTGTCAAATACGAGGTGGCTGAAATTGTGTGTGCTCAAGTTTGGATCTTCAATTTTGTTCCATTGGTCTACAGGTCTGTTTTTGTATCATTATCGGGCTGTTTTTTTTTAATTTTTTATTATTTATTTTTGCATGTGTATGAATGTAGTGTCTGCATGTAGGTTTGTGCACCTGGGTCGTGCAATGCCGCGGAGGTCAGAAGAGGGCCTCAGAATACCCTGGAACTGGAGTTCTCCTGGAATTGGAGTTACAGACGGTTCTCAGCAGCCATGTGGGTGCTGGGGATCGAACCTATTGGGCTGTTTTTTGACTATAGCCCTGTAATATAGTTTGAAGTCTGGTATACTTATCCCCCTTATATTGCTATTTTCACTCAGGGTTGCTTTGGCTATTCAGGTTCTTTTGTTTTTCCATATGAATTAAGGATGTTCTTCCAAGTCTGGGAAGAAAGTCATAGGGATTTTAATAGGGACTTCATTGAATCTGTATATCAATTTGGGTAGAATGGACATTTTTACTATATTAATTTTTCTAATCCATGAGCAGGGGCAGTCTTTTCATCTTCTGATTCCTTCTTCTATCTCTTCTTCAGGGATTTAAAATTTGTGTTGTAGAGATCTTTGGTGTCTTTGATTAGGTTTGCTACTAGGTATTTTATTGGTTTTGAGGCTGTTGTCAGTGGGAAGGTCTCCTTATATTCCTTCTTCAGTTTTTTGTTGTTGGTATAAAGAAAGGCTACTTATTTTTCTAGGTTAATTTTGTATCCTGCCACTTGACTGAAACTCTTGTTTCTAGGAGTTTCTGGTAGAGTTTTTATCATCCCTTCGGTAGATTATTATACCGTCTGCAAAAAGGGATAGCTTGACTTCCTATTTTCCAGTTAGTTCTCCTTTAATTTCTCATTCTTGTCTTATTGCCCTAGCAAGCATTTCAAGCACTATATTGAAGAGGAGAGGTGACAGGGGCAGCCTTGCCAGGTTCCTGCCTTTAAGTGGAATGCTTCTAACTTCTCTCCATTTAAGACGATATTGGCAGTGGGTTTCTTGTATATGTCTTTGATTACATTGAGGAATGATCCCACCAGTCCAATAGAACAATTTGGGGAGATTTCCTTTTGTCTGTATCTTTCTGAACAGTTTGATTAGAAATGGCTGTAAGTCTTCTTTAAATGTTCTATAGAATTCTGCATTGTAACCATCTTGGCCTGGGATTTTTTTTTTTTTTGAGTTGGGAGATTTTTATTAAGAAATAAATAAAAGCCTTCCTGGAACTAAACAAAAATGACAATACAACACAACAAAACATATGGGATACTTTGAAAGCAGTCCTAAGAGGGAAATTTATAGCCCTGAGTGCCTACATTAAAAAACAGAAAGGACAAATAAACAATATAACACTCCAGCTAAAAACACTTGAGAGAAACAAGAAATGAACCCTAAACCCAACAGACAGGAAAAAATAACAAAAATCAGAGGAGAAATCACTGAAATGGAAACAAAGAAAACAATACAAAAAAAAATCAATTAATCCAAAAACTAGATCTTTGAAAAGATAATAAGATAGACTTCTAGCCCAGTTAACCAAAAGAAAGAAAGAGCAACTCCAAATCAATAGTATTGGTGACAAAAGGGGAAACATCACAACAGACAATGAAAAGATTTAGACAATCATAGTGGAATACTTCAGAAACCTATACTCTACTAAATTTGAAAACCTCAGAGAAATGGATGAATATCTGAAATCCTGGAAATCAACAAAGCTTAACCAAGAAGAGATTGACAGCTTAAACAGACCCATAATATTTGAGGAAATTGAAAATGTCAAGGCCACACCTTCTAAAGCCTTCAAAAACAGTATTACCATCACTTGGGGAAAAATGTCCGAATACTTGGAGCTATGGAGGCATTCGCATTCAAATCAGCAGGTCTTCTTTGCTACCTCATGATAACCAGCCCACTGTGTTCTCTCCTTGAGCTTTGGCCCTGTTCTGCTGGGGCTGTCTGAGAACACCTGACTAGCTGGAGAGATAGGCAGATGCTGTCATACCAAGTCAACATGCTGCTGTTTGAGACCAGCCCCAGTTTCTAGGCTCCACGGCTCACATTTTCTCTGTTTAGTTAGAACCAACCCAGATGATACCATGACCTTGACTTGAACCTAGGCTACTTCAGCCTCCTGAAGAGCTGCAGACTAGCCTGCCTAGATCCATCCAGTCCTGCTACAAAAGATCAAAAGAGAGAACAGGAACTGCAGACCAACTAACTACACATACCAGGTCAGAAAGCAACCAAGCTACAGCAACAATATAATCATAATAAAACTTCAACTCAAGAGTTGCATGCTTGAGTTTCACATAAGCCCCCTGCCCCCCCAAAATAAAAACTACATATACCAAGCAATGAAAAAAAAATTTAAATGTGAAGAATTATATGTCCCCACCAACTCTTCCCCCTGATCCTATATAATGTTCTAGAGTGGTCATTAGCTAAAGCAACAGCATAATATAGAATTTAAAAGAATGGTCAAAGAATTTGAAGAATGTAAAGAACACATGAACAAACAGTCCAAAGAACTCAAAGGGAATAGGGGTAAACTCCTGCTGAAACTCCTGAAACTCCAAATGTGCTGATGAATGAAATGACAAAGACAATTCAGAAAAGTGAATTAATGAGAGAAATACTTAAGAAAATTCAGGCTGAAGTAAAGACGGAATTCAAAAATTTAGTAAGCCAATTTGAAAAAAAGCAAAAGCATCATTAACAGAATGAATAAATGGAAAATGGAATATCAAGACTGAACAATAAAGTTGAAGAATTGGACCATTCAAAGTATATGGAAAAAAATGAAAAGTGTAGGAATGGAATATGTTGGAAATATGTAAAACCATGCACAGACCAAATTTAACCATCATAGCATAAGAGAAAGAGAATTCCCATTCCATGCCAGTGACTAGATCTTCAACAGGATTATTGAAGGAAATTTCCTTGAATTAAGGAAAGACATACCAATAAAGATAAAATAAACCCATAGAATATAAAAAAGACAGGACCAGAAATGAAACTCTCCATGGCATCTCATACTAAAAACAATAATCATACAAAACAAAGAGAAGATACGTGAAAAAGGAAACAGTAAGTCACATACAAAGGAAAACCCATCTGAATTACAGGTGACTTTTCTTTTATTATGCTTTTATTGATGTTTTATGTGTTTCAGACATCATTTTTTCAGTTCAGTTTAGGCATATTCCCATTTCCCTTCCCCCTACCCCACACAAGATCATGCATTCTGTCATAATTGTCCTGCATCTTTCTCTCAGTATTTTTTATGTTTAGGAATTCACATTTTCCTCCATTAATTTTATATTAGACTAAAATATGGATACATATTATCCACCCATATACAGTAATTACAGAGTCTGAAAATAAGTGGTGGGTGAATTCTAGAGCCCCTTGAGAGATTTACATTATAACAACCTAGTTGCTTTCAGATAAACAGAAATATAGCAATAATGTTGTTCAGCTTGCCTTTCTTTTTTCTTTTCAAACCATATTGCAGCAGGCATTTTATTTATTTTATTTTATTTTTTATTTTTTATTTTTTTAATTTAATTTTTATTGATGCTTTGTGCATTTCATACATTTTTTCCAATTCAGTTCAGGCTTATTTCCCTTTCCCTTCCCCCCCACCCCCACCCCTTCCCAGATCATGCATTCTGTCATAACTGTCCTGCATCTTTCTCTCAGTTTTTTTTTTTTTCATTTTTAGCTATAAGTGATAATCCATGAGTACAAGCATCCTTCATGCAAAACCTATCTGCAGGCTGTTTGTGCCCAAACCCCTACAGCCCCACCATCCAGTGGGGGTGACAGGTTTGTTGTTCAATCAAGTTGATCAAATGAGTGTCCAGACTACATTGCTGTAGTTTCACCATTCACCCCAATCGCAGCCCTTACATCTACACACGCCCCTCTTCCCAGATTGTTCCCTAGGCTTAGAAAAGGGGCCACAGAGTGGATGAGAGTTAAAAACGGTCCACTCTCCTGGAGCTGTTGACTTGACTCTGGTCAATTCTGGCTGCTTTTCCTTTCATGGTTTGTGACTTGAACCACAAAAGGGAAATCCATATGCCAGGGACACGACGAAGGGACAACATGGGAAAGGCACAGGATACTCCCACACCAGGCCCTACCAAACCTGGAGGAGATAGCCACAATGGGATCCCCTTGGAGGAGACCCAAGGAACAGAGCTTAGACGAATAATTGCAGACATACGCAGAGAAATTAAAGAAAATAAAGAAGAAGTCATGGAACTAAAGAGAGAGAATGAAAAACTCAAAAAGGACCTAGAGGGATACAATGACAAACTTCGGAAAGAACTAAAGGAACAGAATGACAAACTCCAGAAAGAACTAGAGGGAGAAAAAAACAAACTCCGAATGGAAGTAGAAACACTGAAAAAGGAAGCCAACCAAAGAAGAAAGGAGCACCAAGAAGAGATTGAGAAGCACAAAGAAGAGATTGAGAAGCTCAAAAAGGAAATGGAGGTACTAAAGAAAACACAGGAGGAAACAAAAAAGGAATTAGAACACTCAGTCAATCAAGAAGAAAGAAAAGGAAAAAGCCTCAGAAGTAGAATGGAGGAAGCAGAACAAAGAATATCAGACCTGGAAGATAACACAGAGCAATTAAAAAGCTCAAATAAAGATTATGAAAAATTTAAAAATACACAAAAGTGGAACAACCAGGAAATATGGGACACTATGAAAAGACCAAACCTCCGCATCATAGGAATAGAGGAAGGAGAAGAATCTCAAGAGAATAGTATTGATCAGATCTTCAACAGAATAATAGATGAAAATTTCCCCAAACTAAAAATAGACAAGCCCATCAGCTTGCCTTTCATCTGGGGATTTGGTATTAGCATCCACAAATGAGGGAGAACATTCACCATTCGTTTTTCTGGGACTGTGTTACTTCACTCATAATGGCTTCAAGTTCCATCCATTTACCTGCAAAGTTCATGATATCATTTTTTCTTTACTGCTGAATACTACTCCATTGTGTAGATGTACCACATTTTGTCATCCACTCATCTGTTGAGGAGCATTTGGGTTGGTTCCAGCTCTTCACTATTGTAAAGGGAACTGCAATAAACACAGAAGTGCATGTATCTTTGCAGTAGAATAAGTCTTTTGAGTATACTCCCAGGAGTGGTATGACTGGGTCAGGTGGTAGGCACATTTTGAGTCTTTTAAGGGTTCTCCAGACTGCTTTCCATAGTGGTTGTACCAGTTTGCATTCCCACTAGAACTGAATGAGTGTTCCACTTCCCCCACAACCTCTCCACCATACGCTATCATTTATTTTCTTGATCCTAGCCAGACTTATTGGAGTGAGATGGTAGCTTAAAGTGGTTTTAATTTGCATTTCCTTGATTATTAGTGATGTTGAACATTTTTAAAGATGTTTCTCAGCCATCTTTACTACCTCACTGGTGAAGTTTCTATTCACCTCTTTACTCCATCTTTCAAGTAGGTCATTTGTTTTCTTCTTTGTTTTTTGAGTAGTTTATATATTCTTGACATTAATGCTCCATCAGATGTATCGCTGGTGAATATTTCCTCCTACTCTGGGTTTCTCTTCACTTCCTTGATTGTTTCTTTCACTGTACAGAACCTTGTGAGTTTTGATGAGGTCCCATTTGTCAACTGTTGACCTTCTTTCCTGTTCAGCTACTGTCTGATTTAGAAAGTCTTTTCCTACCCCTATGTCTTGTAGGTTGTTACCAACTTTTTCTTCTATCACCTTCAGGGTTTCAAATTTCGTGTTGAGATCTTTGATCCACTTGGAGTTTATTTTTGTACAAGGTGAGAGGTAGAGGTTTAATTTTGTTCTTTTACAAGATGAAAGAATACATGTCTAAGAAACGAACACTTCAGAAAATTCTTAAAGCAATCCAAAGAACAGAGGAAAGGAACAACTATCCCTATGCAATTAAAGACAGAAAACAACAAACACATAACAGAGTGACTACAGGCCTAGACCAAGAATGCAAACCGAAAATAAGGTAAAAGGAAGCAATACACATCTCTCAATAATAACCTTAAATACTAATGGTCTAAACTCCCCAATCAAAAGACATAGACTGGGAGAATGGATTAGGAAAGTGAACCCTTCTATATGCTGTCTACAAGAACTCCATCTCACCCTCAAGGACAGATGCCACTTTAGAGTGAAAGGATGGAAAAAAAAATATTCCAAGCAAATGGTACCAAGAAACAAGCTGGAGTGGCTATTCTAGTATCAGACAAAATAGATCCAAAGTAAAATTAATCAGAAGAGACAAAGAGGGCCATTACAACCCTGTGAAAGGAACAATTAACCATGAAGAATTCACAGTCCTAAATGTCTATGCACCAAACTGTGGTGCACCTAACTTTATAAACACTGCTCTGCAGGACCCCAAGACATACATTAATCCTAAAACGCTAATAGTGGGGGGTCTTCAACACCCCACTGAACCCCTTGGATAGATCAACAGGACAAAAAATAAACAGAGAGACATCAGAACTGAACAATACAATACACCAAATGGACCTCACAGGCATCTACAGACTATTCCAAACACCAGAGAATATACTTTCTACTTAGCATCTCCTGGAACATTCTCCAAAATTAACCACATACTGGGACACAAAAGAAACCTTAACAAATACAAAAGGATAGAAATTATTCCATGCATTCTATCAGACCACAGTGCAATAAAGCTCAATAGAAACACCAGAATAAGCCCAACTAGGTATGAGAACAGATGGAGACTAAACAACACAATCCTGAAAAATGAATGGGTCAAGGAATGAATAAAGAGTGAAATAAAAGTATTCATGGAACTGAACGAAAAATACAAAACAACACAACAAAACCTGTGGGATACTTTAAAGGCAGTCTTGAGAGGGAAATTTGTAGCCCTAATTGTCCACATCAAAAGAACAGAAAGGGAACAAATAAACGACCTGACACTGCAGCTGAAAACACTTGAGAGACAACAACAAATGAACCCTAAACCCAACAGACAGGAAGAAATAACAAAAATTAGAGCAGAAATCAATGAAATAGAAACAAAGTAAACAATATATAAAATCAGCAAATCCAAAAGCTGGTTCTTTGAAAAGATAAACAAAATACACAGACCTCTAGCATAGTTAACGAAAGAGAGAGAGAGAGAGAGAGAGAGAGAGAGAGAGAGAGAGAGAAACTCTGAATCTGAATCAATAGTATTCCTGATGAAAGGGGAAACATTACAAAAGACAAATAAAAAATCCAGACAATCAGATCTGAGATCTCCTGAGACGAGCAGAAGTTCAGGAAGGGAGGTAGGAACTGGATGCTTCAGCAAGGCTGATTGTTGATTGTTTTAACTTAGGTAATCCATTAATCCAGTTGTCTTTGGCTTAATTAGCTTTTGTGGCTGTGGGGGCAGATTATCCTGCTAGCTGGTATTAAAGGTAGGGTTGTGTGAGTCTTGAGATCTGAGATCTCCCGAGACCAGAAGAAGCTAGGGCTAAAGAGACCCCCCCCCCGCCAACTGGGATTACAAAGGCATCTGAAGGAGGCAAGAAAATCAAGCCTTCAACACAGTAAAGAGGCATTTAGGACTCACATTGGAATACAGTCAAGTAGAAGCCCATATGCCAAGAACACAAAGAAGAGACAACATGGGAAAGGGGCAAGATAATCCTGCACCAAGTTCTACCAACCCTATGGAAGATTCCTACAGTGGGATCCCTCTGGGGATGCCCCAGAACACAGATATCAGAAACATAATTAGGAACATATTTAAAGAACTACTAGATTATAAAGAGTAAATCAAGGAACTGAGAAAAGAGAATGAAGAACTCAAGAAGGACATAGAGAGAGGGAATGACAAACTCCAGAAGGAAGGAGAAACACTGAAAAGATCCCATGCTGAAAAAGATAAGGAAACCAAGCAGCAAAGCAAAGAGCTACAGGAAGAGATTGAGAAGCTCCAAAAAGAAGTATAAATACTAAAGAAATCAGAGGAGGAAATGAAAAAGGAAATCAAACACTCATCCAATCAAGAGGAAGGAATGGAAAAAGCCTCAGAAGCAGAATGGAGGGAGCAGAACAAAGAATATCAGACTTGGAAGATAACACAGAACAACTAAAAACCTCAAGTAAAGATTATGAAAAATTTAAAAATACACAAAAGTGAAACAACCAGGAATTGTGGGACACTATGAAAAGATCAAACCTCCACATCATAGGAACAGAGGAAGGAGAAGAATCCCAAGAGAATGGTACTGATCAGATCTTCAACAGAATAATAGATGAAAACTTTTGAAAACTAAAAAAAGACAAATCAATACAAATACAAGAAGCACATAGAACTCCAAACAGACAAGATCAGAAAAGAAATTCTCCATGCCACATCGTAGTTAAAATGCTAGACACCCAAAACAAAGACAAAATTCTTAAAGCCACAAGAGAAAAACAACAAGTGACCTATAAGGGGAAACCTATCAGAATTACAACTGACTTCTCAACGCAAACTATGAAAGCAAGAAGAACCTGGAGCAAAGCATTCCCAGTGTTAAAGGACAATAGATGCCAACCCAGGTTACTATACCCAGCAAAAATGTCAATTATAGTTGAAGGAGAGAGAAAAACCTTCCATGACATAAACAAGTTGAAAGAATACATATCCGGAATACCAACCCTTCAGAGAATACTTGAAGCAATTCAAAGGACAGAAGAAAGGAGAAACCAACCCCAGGCACCTAGAAAGAGAAATCAATAAAACCATAACTGCAGAAGTAGAAACCTAAACCCAAACCACAAATGGAAAATAAGGCAAAAGGAAGCAACACAAACCTATCAATCATAACCTTAAATATTAGTGGACTAAATTCCCCAATCAAAAGACATAGACTGGGAGATTGGATTATGAAATAGAATCCATCCACATGCTGTCTACAAGAAATACATCTTACCTTCAAAGACAGGCACCACCTTAAAGTGAAAGGATGGAAAAAATTATTCCAATCAAATGGTACCAAAAAGAAAGCAGGTGTTGCTATTTTAATATCAGAAAAAAATAGACTTCAAAGTAAAAGAAATCAGAAGAGACAAAGAAGGCCATTACATTTTTATCACAGGAACAATTTACCAAGAAGATTTCACAATTATGAATATATGTGCACGAAACGCTGGTGCTCCAAACTTTATAAAGACCATTCTCCAGGACCACAAGTCACACACTAACCCCAGTACACTCATAGTAGGGGATTTCAATACCCCACTGATTCCTTTGGATAGGTCAACAGGACAAAGAATAAACAGAGAAACATCTAAACTGAACTATATGATATACCAAATGGAACTCATAGACCTCTACCGAATATTCCACCCTAATACAAGAGAATACACTTTCTACTCCACACCCCAGAGAACATTCTCCAAAATAGACCACATACTGGGTCACAGAAAAAAACCTACACAAATATAAAAAAAAGATTGAAATAATTTAATGCATTCTATCAGACCATAGTGCAATAAATCTCAAAATCAGCACCAGGACCAGGATAAGCACTACTGCCTATAAGAACACATGGAGACTAAACAACACACTCTTGAATAATGTATGGGTCAAGGAAGAGATAAAGAAAGAACTAAAAGCATTCCTGGAACTATTCAGTCACAATGACATACAACACAACAAACCTATGGGATAGCTTAAAAGCAGTCCTAAGAGGGAAGTTTATAGCTGTGGGTGCCTACATTAGAAAAACAGAAAGAGCACAAGTGAATGATCTAACACTACAGTTAAAAGCACTTGAGAGGCAACAACAGATGAACCCTAAACGCAACAGACAGGAAGAAATAACAAAAATCAGAGCAGAAATCAATGAACTAGAAACAAAGAAAACAATACAAAAAAAATCAATGAATCCAAAAGTTGGTTCTTTGAAAGAATAGACAAGATAGACAGACCTCTAGCCCAGTAAACCAAAAGAAGGACCAAATCTAAATCAATACAATCCATGATGAAAAGGGAAATATCACAACAGACACGGAAAAGATCCAGAAAATCTTGTGGGAATATTTCAAAAACCTATACTCTACCAAGTTTGAAAACCTAGAAGAAATGGATGAATATCTGAAATCCTGGGAATCACCAAAGCTCAAAGAAGAAGAGATCCACAGCTTAAACAGACCCATAATACATGAAGAAATTGAAGATGTAATAAGAAACCTCTCAACTAACAAAAGCCCAGGCCCAGACAGTTTCACGGCAGAATTCTATAAAACATTTCAAAAAGACTTACAACCATTATTACTGAAAATGTTTAGAAGGATAAAATCAGAGGGAATTCTCCCAAATTCCTTCTATGAAGCCAGCATCACTCTATTACCAAAACCAGGCAAAGATATAACTAAAAAGGAGAAATATAGACCCATCTCCTTAATGAACACAGATGCCAAAATTCTAAACAGGATACTGGCAAATCACATACAGACCCACATCAAGAAGATCATCCATCATGACCAAGTTGGATTCATACCAGAGATGCAGGGATAGTTCAACATAAGAAAATCAATAAACATCATGAAACACATAAATGGAATGAAAGACAAAAACCACACCATCATCTCAATTGATGCTGAAAAAGCCTTTGACAAAATCCAGCATCCCTTCATGCTTAAAGTCCTAGAAGTAATTGGATTGGAGGCATCATTCCCCAATGTAATCAAAGCCATATACAGGAAATGCACAGCCAATATCATCCTAAATGGGTCAGTGACAGAAACATTCCCTTTAAAGGTAGGAACTCAGCAAGGCTGCCCCTATCACCACTCCTCTTCAATATAGTGCTTGAAATACTTGGTAGAGCAATAAGGCAGGAAAAGGAAATTAAAATGTACTAATTGGAAAAAAAGAAGTCAAGCTATCCCTATTTGCTGATGATATGATTGTTTACTTAAGGGATGCTAAAAACTCCACCAGAAAACTCCGAGAAACGAATAACAGCTTCATCAAAGTGGCAGGATACAAAATTAACCTAAAAAATCCAATGGTCTTTCTTTACACCAAGAGCAAGCAACTGGAGAAATAATTCAAAGAGACCTTCCTACTCACAATAGCCTCAAAAACAATAAAGTACCTAGGAACACACCTAACCAAAGGCACCTAAGAGCTCTACAACAAAAATTTTAAACCTTTAAAGAAAGAAATTAAAGAAGACATCAGAAGATGGAAAAACGTCCCATGCTCAAGGATTGGGAAAATTAACATTGTAAAAATGTCCATTCTACTGAAACTCTTGTATAGATTTAATGCAATTCCAATCAAAATCCTGAAGAGTTTCTTCACAGGCTTGGGGGAAAAAAAAGATCTTAAATTCATTTGGAAAAACGAAAGGCCCCAAATAGCCAAAACAACCTTAAGCAAAAAAAGCTACACAGGGGGGATCTCTATACCAGACTTCAAACTATACTACAGGGCTGTAGTCATAAAAACAGCCTGGTGCTGGAACAAAAACAGACCTGTTGACCAATGGAACAAAACTGAAGATCTAAACCTGAGCACGTACAATTTCAGCCATCTCATATTTGACAAGGAAGCCAAGGAGACACAATGGAGAAAAGACAGCATCTTCAGCTAGTTGTGTTCGCAAAACTGGATCACCACTTGTAGAAGAATGAAATTAAACCCCTACCTCTCACCATGTACAAACGTCAACTCCAGATGAATCAAAGACCGCAGCGTGAAAGCCCAAACTCTGAAGGTGATAGAAGAAACAGTTGCCAGCAGACTACAAGACATAGGCGTAGGAAAAGATTTCCTAAATCAGACAGCAGCTACACAAGAATTAAGGTCGATGATTGACAAATGGGACCTCATTAAACTCAAAAGCTTCTGTACATCAAAAGAAACTGTCAAGGAAGTGAAGAGAAATCCCACAGAGTGGGAAGAAACCTTCACCACAGAAACATCTGACAAAGCATTGATTTCCAGAGTATATACACTACTCAAAAACAAAGAATAAAGAAAACAAATTACCCACTCAATAGATGGAGTAAAGAGCTGAACAGAGACTTTGCAAGTGAGAAATTAGAGATGGCTGAGAAACACCTCAAGAAGTGTTCAACATCACTAATCATTAAGGAAATGCAAATTAAAACCACTTTTAGATATCATCTTACTCCAATAAGACTGGCTATGATCAAGAAAACAAATGATACCAAGTGCTGGAGTGGTTGTGATGAAAGAGGAACACTCATCCACTGCTGGTGGGAATGTAAACTCATGCAGCCACTATGGAAAGCAGTGTAGAGAACCCTTTGAAGACTTGGAATGAACTTGCCACCAGACCCAGACATACCACTTCTAGGCATGGACCCTCAAGACTCACCCCCACACACAGAGATACATGCACAGCCATGTTTATTTCAGCTCTCTTCACAATAGCAAGGAGCTGTAACCAACCCAAGTGCCCCTCAAATGATGAGTGGATAGTGAAAATGTGGTACATCTACACAATGGAGGTCTAAGCGGCAGTAAAAATAGACAACATCATGAGCTTTGCAGGAAAATGGCTGGAGCTAGAGGATATCATACTGAGTGAAGTAACACAGTCCCAGAAAAACAAACGATGAATGGTATCCCTCATCTGTGGATGCTAGTACCAATTACCTAATTGTAAGTATTTCTTGTGCATGGCCCCTTGAGCTTTTGTCCAAAGCAGTTGGGAGTGATGCATATTGGAAACAACAACAACAAGAACAACAAAAACAACAGAAAGGACTACATCAAAGAACTGACTGAAACAGTGAACTTCTGCTCAAAACAGTCGACTTCCACATGGAGAATATTGAGAAAGACTGAGAAAGATGAAAAGCATGTTTGGCAGAATGCATGAACTCTGGTGGGGTGGGTGGATGGGGGGACATGGGTCTAGATTATATATATATATATATATATATATATATATAATTTATAATTATATATATATTATATTAGCCAACAAGATATTGACAGTTTAAACAGACCCGTAATATGTGAGTAAATTGAAGATGTAATTAAAACCCTCTCAACTAAAAAAAGCTCAGGTCCAGATGGCTTCATGGCAGAATTCTATAAAACATTTAAAGTGGTCTTACAACCATTGGTACTCAAACTGTTTAGAAGGAAACTGTGGTGGTTTGAATGAGTGTCCCCCATAGGCTTTAAGTTTTCAGACATTTGTCTCCAGTTGGTGGCACTGTTCTTGGAGGTCTTAGAAGGTGTTTCCATGCTAGAGGAAGTACGTTATTGGGGGCAGGCTTAGTGAGTTTAACAAGCCTTGCTGTATCCAATCGCTCTCTCTTGACTTCCTGTGCTCATTTCAAGATGCGACACTCAGCTTGCTGCTCCAGCTCCAGCCACCATGCTTCCTGCCACAATGGACTCTAATTCCCTGGAACCGTCAATCGTAAGCTCAAATAAACTCTTCGTTTTATAAGTTCCTTTGGTCATGGTGTTTTATCACAGCAACAGATAAATGACTAATACATTTATTTGGTACCAGAAAGTGGGCTGTTGGCTGTAAAGAACCTGACCATGTGGATATTTGGAGAAATGTGGAAGACTTTGGAACTTTGGGATAGAAAAGCTGTTGACTACTGTAAGCAGAGCTTAAAGGGCCATTCTAGTAGAAGCCTGGAAGAAAGCATTGCCACAAAAAATGTAGTTCCAGAGGAAAATAAAGACTTAGGCAGCAACTGGGATATTTTGATAAAGACTCCGGCAGCAGTTTGCCCACAACCCAACTGCTTGCCTGATGCTAAGTTGAAAAGCAATGGACTAATGTCTTTGGTGGAGGCTATTTCAAGACAGCCTAATGTAGAAATGGTGGCATGGATATTAATGGTGAATATTGAACAGATCTACAGTGAAGAAGAGCAGATGGGACAGAAAGAAATGCAAAATGTACAGTTTGGATCTGAAAACCCCACCAGGAAGATTAAAGGTGCTGCCAAGGCTTGTGAAGGAGAGTTTCCTTTTGATAAGGAGACTAAAGTGATTAAGGGGAGGCCTAGCTATGTACAAGTAAACAATGGAAAAAGTGAGATTAAAGTGATTAAGGAGAGGCCTCAAGATTTACAAGTAAACAACAGAAACAATACCTTCAGGGCAAGACCACACCTAGCTAATCCTCCAACTTTTGAAAGGAAAATACTGAAAGCATTTTCTACTCCAACAAGTCCTGGACAGAGAAAATTTGCAAATGTGGTTAAAGTAGAAGAGAGTCCATCCCAAACTTGCAGCCAAATTTGGCAATTTCATTCACGTGGTGCTGGCTTTAGAGGCATGAAGGATGCAAGAGTGAATGGGTTATCAGTTCTTCCTCCACGGTTTCAGAGAGCCACAGAGGCCAGGCAGAATGCAGCAGGGGTGTCCCTGAATAAAGAAGGCCCTGATAGGCCATTGCGTGAAGCTGTGAATGTGAAGCCTGGTTGGCAGCGGAGACCTCAAGAAGACTTTCGAGATGCCAGATCTGTGAGATATTTGCCAAGCAGAGCTGCATACAGGGAGTGGTACCAGCCTAAGAAAGAGATGTATGTTGCAAACAAAGCTGGAAGAGCTGGGGCATCTAAGCCCTTTGGAAGTCAAATCCCAGAAGTCTCACATGGAGCTACTGAACTTGGTGTTTGCCCTGCAGGTTTTTGGTCTTGTTTTGGTCCAGTATTTCCTCACTATGCCTCGATTCCTCCCTTTTGGAATGGGATTGTGTATTCGGTTCCACTGTACATTGGGAGTATGTAATTTGTCTTTTGATTTTACAGGAGCTTACAGTTTAGGAGATTGGCCTGAGTCTCAGAAGAGACTTTGGACTGTAGACTTTTGAATGGCATTAAAACTGGTAAAGACTATGGGGACTTTTTAAATTGGACTAAATGCATTTTGCATTTTATATGTTCAGGAGCCTATGGGGGCCAGGGAGTGGAATGTGGTGGTTTGAATGAGTGCCCCCCCATAGGCTTTAAGTATTCAGACATTTGTCTCCAGTTGGTGGCACTGTTCTTGGATGTTTTAGAGGGTGTAGCCATGCTATAGGAAGTACGTTATTGGGGGCAGGCTTAGTGAATTTAGCAAGCCTTGCTGTCTCCAGTCGCTCTCTCTTGACTTCCTGTGCTCATTTCGAGATGTGACCCTCAGCTTCCTGCTCCAGCTCCAGCTGTCATGCCTCCCGCCACAATGAACTCTAATTCCCTGGAACCGTCATCAATCATAAGCTCAAATAAACTCTTCCTTTTAAAAGTTCCTTTGGTCATGGTGTTTTATCACAGCAACAGAAAAGTGACTAATACAGACACAAACAGAAGGAATTCTTCCAAACTCCTTCTATGAAGCCAGCATCACTCTAATACCAAAAACCAGCCAAAGATACAAGCAAAAAATAAACTATAAACTCATCTCATTAATGAACATAGATGCAAAAATTCTCAACAAAATACTTGCAAATCACATACAAACTCACATCAAAAAGATCATCCATCATGATCTAGTTGGATTCATACCAGAGATGCAGAGCTTGTTCAACATACAGAAATCAATAAATATCATAAAACACGTAAAATGGACTGAAAGACAAAAACCACATGATCACCTCAATCAATGCAGAAAACCCCTTTGATAAGATTCAGCATCCTTTCATGTTTAAAGTCCTAGAGGGAATAGGACTGAAGGGAACATTCTTTAACATGATCAGAGCCATATATAGAAAACCCACTGCGAACATCATCCTAAATGGAAAAAAAATTGGAACATTTCCCTTAAAGGCGGGAACCCTATAAGCCTGCCCCTTATTACCACTCCTCTTCAACACAGTGTTTGAAACACTTGCTCGGGCAATAAGACAAGAGAAGGAAATTAAAGGAATATTACTCAGAAAAGAAGTTAAGCTATCCCTTTTTGCAGATGATATGATTGTTTACCTAAGGGTTGATAAAAACTCCACCAGAAAATTCTAGAAATGATTAAGAGTTTAGTAAAGTGGCACACTACAAAGTTAACCTAGAAAAGTCAGTAGCCTTTCTTTACACCAACACTAAACAAGTGGATAAGGAATATAAGAAGACCTCCCCACTCACAATAGCCTCAAAAATAATAAAACACCTGGGAACAAACCTAACCGAAGATACCAAAGACCTCTACAAAAAAACTTTTAAACCCCTGAAGAAGATTTAAAATGACATAAAAAGATGGAAAGACCTCCCATGCTCATGGAGTGGGAAATTAATATATTAAAAATGTCCATTTTACCGGAATTGATATACAAATTCAATGCAATCCCAATCAAAATCCCCATTAGCTTCTTCACAGACTTGGAAAAAAAACTGTAAATTCATATTGAAAAACAAAAGACCCCGAATAACTAAAGCAACCCTGAGCATAAAATGCCATACAGGGGGGATGGCTCTACCAGTCTTCAAACTATATTACAGGGCCATAGTCATAAAGACAGCCTGTTACTGGCACAAAAACAGACCTGTTGACCAATGGAACAAAATTGAAGATTCATACTTGAGCTCATACAATTTCAGCCACCTCATATTTGACAAAGCGGCAAAAAAACCTCAATGGAGGAAGGATAGCCTCTTCAGCAAATGGTGCTGGCAAAATTGGATCACCATTTGTAGAAGAACAAAATTAAACCCCTGCAGCTGACTTTTTAATGCAAGCTATAAAACTCAGAAGAGCCTTACACAATGTATTCTAAGTTCTAAATGCTCATAGATGCTAACCCAGAATAATTTACCAACATCAAAAGTGGCGATCATACTCAAAACGGAAAGGAAATTCTTCCATGACATAAATAGGCTGCAAGAATTCATGTCCACAAAATTAATCCCACAGAGAATATGCAAATCAATATGAAGGACTAAAGGAAGGATTGACTATACCAAAGAGGATAAGAAAGAAATAAATGTATAATTATGGAAACACAAAATAGGATCAAAAACACAAACAGAACTTAAAATGACACTAACCAATATGCATCTTTCATTAATAACTTTAAATATCAGTGACCTGAACTCCCCAATAAAAAGTCGTATACTAGATGAATAAATTAAGAAACAAAATCCACAGATGAGCCTTCATCTGTGGATGCTAGCACCAAATACCTAGTAGTAAGGCAAACTTATGTATATATATATATATATATATATATATATAGATTTTTTTTTTTTTTTAATTTTTTATATATATATAGATATATCTATATATATATATATAATATATATATATATATATATGAAAGAATATATATATATATATTCTTTCACCTGAAAGTAGCTGTACCATTATAATATGAATATCTTAATGGGATCTATTATAACCTACCATTTATTTTCAGACTTTGTAATTGTGGCATATGTGGGGAGGGTATATATGCATACTTTAAGGTAATATAAAATTAAAAGGGAAAACTGTGAATTCAAAAACAAAAGAAAGAAAGACATGTATGGCAGAATGTGAGGAGGGGGTAAGAAAGGGAAAGTGGGTCTAAATTTGATTATTTGATTAAGAAATGTATGAAATACACAAAAGTTCAATTAAAAATTAAAAAAAGAAAATGTAATGGGTACACCAAAGAAAAAAAATAAACAAAATCCATGTTTTCTCTTCAAGAAACGCTTCTCACCTTCAAAGATAATGCTGACCATAGAGTGAAAGGATGGAAAAAATATCCAGGAAATAACACTAAGAAACAAACAGGTACTGCACTTCTATTAGCTAACAAAATAGACAAAATTAAACTCAAGCATAAGATATAAAGAAGAAAATTTCATTCTGATCAAGGTAACAATTGTCCGAGAAGACATTAATCGGCATATATGCACCAAACTCTGGTGCACCCAGTTTCATAAAAAGATTCCTATAAGAACACATGACACAGAGCAACCCCAACTCAGTAATAGCAAGTAAATTCAATACTCAGTCTCTACCGTAGACAAGACAGCAGGAGAAAGAATAAACGTAGACATATAAGTTGAATGAACATATATAAATAAAATGGCATCCTAACTCAAATAGACCAAGCAGATGTTCTACACTTTGGACACAGAACTTAGAGCAATCAAACTGGAATTGACCTGGAAGAGTCCTCCCTGAATATTAGCTCTCATGATCAAGGAATTCTATACAACTTCCTAAGACAGAAAACTAATCAATGGTCTCCCTCAGCTCTAAAGCCTAATAAGGGACAATGACTGCCTCAACAAACTATCACTATTTGGATAGTGGAGGCACTTTTATCCTTGGGTCATCAACAGCTATCCAATTGAAATTTCTACCCACTCACTCAATGGGAAAGAACTTATGTGTGGTACCATAGTAATGGTCAAATACACATTGCTGGAGAGGTCATAGAGCCTAGAAAAAAGTTACTTTTGCAACACCCCTAGACCAATATAATTTTAAAGTTTATTCTAAATATATGTCTTCATTTTTACAAATAAAAGTACCTTTCACCCTTTAACAAAGAAGCTTCTTTATGCAACAGATGAAGACTATTACAGAGTTCCACATCTGATCTAATGCAGATAATAAGTGTCTGTGAGATGTTTAACCCTAATTAAAACATCTTCAACACAACCTCTACACATAGGTTGAATGCATCTCTCAGCATTCAGAGATTTTTTCTTATGCATTAAATGGCGATTCACACAGAAAATCACATTTGACCAATGGGCAGAGAACAATGGGCCACAGAGTGTTGATCCTTTGATCGTGGATTTATTGCAAAGCTCTGCCTCCCAAGGCTCAAAGATCCTTGCAGAAGAGGAGCAGGGAAGACTGTAAGAGAGAGAAGCAGTGTATGACCAGAAGGACACAGAGTCCTCCAGACAGCTGGATCGTTAGCTAAATAAACTCACAGCAATGGTGACAGCACACACAAATCCCATGTACATTCAAACCAGACAAATTCCCAGCCTAGACCTGGGGAAGTGGGTAAGAATTCCAACCTCCAAGCACTTCCTTGAGGAAAACAGGACATCTTTTGGTAAAAAAAAAAAAAAAAAGATTATATTTAACAGTTAAAAATATTTCATAAAATAATATTTTCTCTCTTTATTGATACATGCTGCAACCATTCATAATTTGTCCTTATGTAATCCTATGGTGTTTTCTATCACATAGGAATATTAATATTCATATTCTAAAAAAAGAGAGAATATAATGTTATACTTCTTTTTTACATGCATGCAAATTTACTGTTAAAATGTGAATCTCTAAATGTGCTTTGGAATTAACCTATAGTTTATTTTCAGATTTTGTAATTTTAATTTATGTGTAGAGTGTATATATGCATATTTTGGAATAATATAAAATCAAAGGGAACAAAAAAAGAGAAAATCCTATTCAAAGAACTGACCAAAACAGTAAACTTGTGCTTCTAAAAGGTTACAAAAGACTGAGAAAAATATGTAAGACAGAAGTTAACGTGTATGACAGAATCCATGAGCTCTGGCAGGGGGTGGGGGTGGGGATGAGGGGTGGGTATGGAGGGGAATGAGTCTAAATTTGGTTAAGAAATGTTGTATGAAATGCACTCAATAAAAATTAAAAAGTTAAAGTAACAAAAAGAATTCCAACCCAACCTCAGGAACTTTGGCAACTGATGGATACTGGGAGGGTAAGAGACAGTATCCGGCAATGTTGTGAAGCTTGTTGTACCCAGTAGACTGACCCACACTGATGGACTTTTAGAGACACAGGACACACTCTCTAGGGATGATTGAGATAGATAGATTAGATGATTGATGATAGATAGATAATATAGATACAGATACAGATATAGAAATAGATGATATAGATATAGATATGTGCATATGTCTGTCTGTCTTTGTCTGTCTGTGTCTGTACATTAAATTGGGGGGCAATGGTGAAAGATGCATGCAGATGGGGAGGAGACCTAAATATCAACAAATTTTATTGTATGAAAATCATAAAAAAATGAAAACCAAACAAACTATTGCAGTTATTTCTGATTCAGTCACAATTTGCTCAGCACTGTGAAACACAAACAAAATATTCAAGTAATTAGATAATGAGACTGATCTGATTTTAGCTGTCACCCCACAAACAGAGATTTGGAAATTTTGTTTTCAACAGTGTGTTATTTTTGTGATGTGGTAATAAAGCATCATGATCAAAGCCCACTAATAAAAGAGCTCATCTCTGCCTATCCAGAGTGGGTAAGCATTCAGCATTGTGGGAAGAGATGGCTGCAATAGCAGGCATAGTGGATGGAGCTGAAAGCTCAGAGATCACATCTTCAATGGCAAGCAGAGACAGCAAACTGGAAGTGGGGGAAGGCTGTGAACTTGCAAGCCTACCTCCACTAACACACTTCATCCAAAAAGGCTCCATCTCCTAAAGACTCTGTGGTCTCCCAAAACAGCACCACTAACTGCAGAGTGAGAGTTCACATACATAAACCTCCATTCAAACCACCACAAACAACTGCCTCATTTTTCTCACCAAAAGGACTTTATCATGAATAAGTGATAATTTAACTTGTACATTGAAATTATGCTGACAAATTCCAAATTTAAACTTTAGGGTAATATGTAGCAGGCATTTCTGAGCTTCCTGTTTATGTCAAGCTTAAATTCACCTCCATGGATAAAAATTACCAGGACAGACTCATCTAATGTTATAGTGACATGTACATAAGGGGAACAGAAAATATATATAAAGTGTTTTGATATTCTGAAGCATTATATTAAATCTGTGAGAGAAAATTTAATAGCAAAAATATGTAGTCACTATTAAGACTTCCCAATAAACAACTACAAAAGTTGAGCATGGGGGAAATTTGGCTTAGCAAAGTGCTGATGAAAATAACAATTGTTTTATCTGACAATTGGCTCCATGAGCACCTATAATGAGATGAAATTTCCCCCAGAAGTGCTAGTATGATTTTAAGAGGTATTAATAAAAATATATCCTGAATAAATGAGATGGTAATATTCTTTTCTCTGTACTATTCAGAACACATATAGTATACTCATTCAATTTTAAATATCACAATTTAAAACAGGTTATAACATCTTCAAAGGAAATTGTATAAGAAGATGAAGAAATTTCAATGATTTAAATGATTTTTTTGTAAAATACAGCTATGTACCCAGCAGCAGATTGGCTGTGGGAACATAACAGGCTACCCCAAATACTTTAGCATCAATATAGACACGATGAATTCTTTACATGCATTTAGGCTCAGGAAGCAGAGCAGTGACAACAGATAAAAAAACGTGAGTTGGCTACCTGTGTGCCACAGAGCAGAAGATCAGCATGTGCCCCGCTGGGTGAGCAGACTTCACTCGTTTCCTGCAGAACACCACCTTGCAAAGGAACAGGTGAGGGGTGCCTTCCTGAGAACTTTGTACACTCCTGTGCCCTATAGAGGCCTGGTATTGCCCGGGACACTCCAATCTCCCAGGCCCAGCATGCTATGGGGACGGAGCTACCTGTGCACCACTGAGCACAAGACCAGCATGTGCCCTGTTGGGCAAGCGGACTTCACCCATGTCCTGCAGAACACCAACCTGCAAAAGGCCAGCCTAGGGAAGTAGTGGTGCAGAGGATCTAGCTGTGCAGCCAACGTTGAGGCATCAGAATCCAAAGAAACAAATAAACAAATGAATCCACATGCCAAAGACACACCAAAAAACCCAACATGGGAAAAGCTCATAATAAATCCACACCGAACTCTACCAACTCTACAGACGACTCTGACAATGAGATCTCCCTGTAAGGAAACCAAGATACAGACTTTAGAAAAACAATTGTGGACATATTCAAACAAATTAGAGAACTAAGGGAAGAGAATGAAAGTCTCAAGAAATAACAAGAATGTGATAATGATAGTCATTGGGAAGAACTAAGGGGAGAGTGTGAAAAACTCTAGAAGGATCTAGAGGGAGAAAATGGCAAACGTTGCAAAGAACTGAAAGGAGAAAATGACAAACTGCAGAAGGAAGTGGAAATGCTGAAAAAAATCCCAGGCTGAAAGGGAAAAAGAAAATCACCAATGAAACAAGGACCTACAAGATAAGAATGACAGGCTCCAGAAGGAATTGGAAACACTAAAGAAATAACAGGAAGAAATGAAAAAGGAAATTGAACATTTATCCAATAAATGGGATAGGATGGAAAAAAGCCTCAGAAGCAGAATGGAATAAGCAGAAAAAAGAATATAAGACATTCAGTATAAGATGGCCCAACTAGAATGCTCAAGTAAAGATTATGAAAATGTAAAAAAAACAAAAGAGTGGACAACCAACAAATGTGGGACACTATGAAAAAAAAAAAAACCTCCACATCATAGGGATAGAGGAAGGAGAAGAATCCCAAGACAACACTATTGACCAGATATTCAACAGGATAATAGAAGAAAATTTCTCCAAACTGAAAAAAGACAAACACATACAAATACAAGAAGCACGTAGAAACAAGAACAGAAAAGAAATTCCCCATGCCATATAATTGTTAAAACACTACATGTTCAAAACAAAGACAAAATACTGAAAGCCACAAAAGAAAAACAAGTTACATATAAGGGGAAACCCATCAGAATCACAGCTGACTTCTTAGCACAAACTATGAAAGCTAGAAGAATGTGGACCAAAATATTCCCTGTACTAAACGACTTTAGATGCCAACCCAGACTACTATACCTAGCAAAAATGTCAATCATAGGGGCTGGAGAGACAGCCTAGCGGTTAAGGGGGCCTACTGCCCTTGCAGAGGATCAGGGTTCGATCCCCAGCACGCACATGGCGGTTGGGAACCATCTGTAACTCCAGTTCCAGGGGAATCTGACACCCACTTCTGACCTCTGTGGCATTGTACAACACGGGTGCACAAACCTACATGCAGACAGTACATTCATACACATAAAAAATAAATAAATAAAATTTAAAAATTAAAAAAAATTAAAAATTAAATTAAAAAATGTCAATCATAGTTGAAGGAGAAAGTAGAATTTTCATGACATGAAAAGATGAAAGAATACATGTCTAAGAAACCAACAAATCCTCAAAGCAATCCAAAGAACAGAGGAAAGTAGCAACTACCCCCTAAGCAATTAAAGAGAGAAAGCAACAAAATCATAACAGAGTAAATATAAACCTAGACCAAGAATGCAAACCAAAAACAAGGTAAAAAGAAGCAACACACATCTCTCAGTAACCTTAAATACTAATGGTCTAAATTATGCAATCAAAAGGCATAGACTGGGAGAATGGATTCGGAAAATGAACCCTTCTATATGCTGTCTACAAGAAAGCCATCTCACCCTCAAGGACAGACACCATCTTAGAGTGAAAAGATGGAAAAAAAGTATTCCAAGCAAATTTTACCAAGAAACAAGCTGGAGTGGCTATTATAATATTAGATAAAATGGATCTCAAAGTAAAATTAATCAGAAGAGGCAAAGAGGTCCATTACATCCTAATCCAAGGAACAATGAACCAGGAAGACTTCACAATCTTAAATGTCTATGCAAGAAACTCTGTTGCACCTAACTTTATAAACACAACTCTGCAGGACCTCAAGACACAGACCAATCCTAACACACTAATAGTGGGAGACTTCAACACCCCACTAAGCCCCTTGGATAGAACAACAGGACAAAAAATAAACAGAGAGACATCAGAACTGAACAATACAATACACCAAATGGACCTCACAGACCTCTACAGAGTATTCCACCCAAGTACCGGAGAATATGCTTTCTACTCAGCATCTCACGGAACAATCTCCAAAATCGACCACATACTAGGGCAGAAAAGGAACCTCAATAAATACAAAAGGATATAAATTATTCCATGCATTCTTTCAGACCACAGTGCAATAAAGCTCAATATAAACACCAGAATAAGCTCAACTAGGTACAAGAACACGTGGAGACTAAACAACACAATCCTGAATAATGAATGTGTCAGGGAATGAATAAAGAGTGAAATAAAAGTATTCATGGAACTGAACAAAAAGGACAATACAACACAACAAAACATGTGGGATACTTTAAAGGAAGTCTTGAGAGGGAAATTTACAGCCCTAAGTGCCCACATCAAAAGAACAGAAAGGGAGCTGGAGAGATGGCCTAGTGGTTAAGAGCACCGACCGCTCTTACAGAGGACCCGGGTTAGATCCCCAGCACCCACATGGTGGCTGAGAACCATCTGAAACTCCAATTCAAGGAGAACTCCAATTCCAGGGGAATCTGACACCCTCTTCTGACGTCCGCGGCATTGCACGCCACGGGTGCACAAACCTGCATGCAGACAGTACATTGATACACATACAGAAATAAATGAAATTAAGAAAAAAGAACAGAAAGGGAACAAATAAACAGCCTGACACTGAAGCTAAGAACACTTGAGAGACAACAACAAATGAACCCTAAACCCAACTGACAAGAAGAAATAACAGAAATCAAAGCAGAAATCAATGAAATAGAAACAAAGAAAACAATACATAAAATCAACAAATCCAAAAGCTGGGTTTTTTTTTGAAAAACTAAACAGAATAGACAGATCTCTAGCCCAGTTAACCAAAAAGGAGAGAGAGAGCAACTCCAAATCAATAGTATTAGTGATGAAAGGGGAAACATAACAACAGACAAAGAAAAAATCCAGACAGTCATACGGGAATAGTTCAAAAATCTATACTCCACTAAATTTGAAAACCTAAGAGAAATGGATGAATATCTGAAATACTGGGAACCAACAAAGTTTAACCAAAAAGAGATTGACAGTTTAAATAGACCCATAGTATTAGAAGAAATTGAAGATGTAATTAAAAACCTCCCAACAACAACAACAACAAAAAAGCCCTGGTCCAGAGGGTTTCACGTCAGAATTCTTTTCTTTTTTTTTTTTTATTGATGCTTTGTGTATTTCATACATCATATTCCAATTCAGTTCAGGCATATATCCCCTTCCCTTCCCCCCACCCCACCCCTACCCATCTCAGATCATGCATTCTGCTGTAACTTTTCTGCATCTTTCTCTGTTTTTTTGTTTTGTTTTAATTTTTTTAACAATAAGTGATAATCTGTGAGTACAAGCATCCTTCATGTAAAACCAATTTGCGAGCAGTTGTGCCCAAACCCACACAGTTCATGGGTCCCACCATCCAGCGGGGGTGGGGGGGGGCTTGTATGTTCAATCAAGTTGATCAAATGAGTGTCCAGTCTATATTGTTGTAGTTTCACCATTCACCCCAATCGCAGCCCTTTCATTCTACCGTGCCCCCTCTTCTGCAGATTGTTCCCTAGGCTTAGAAAAGGGGCACAGGTGGATGAGAAGCAAAACAGTCTACTTTCTCTGGAGCTGTTGTCTTGGTCTCTAGTCAATTCTGGCTGTTTTCTTTCATGGGCTGCCAGCTTGTCCAGGCATAACCTTTCGATCCTACTAATGAAGCACACACAATTAGATATATAGGTATTTAAACAGTACTAATTGTTATGGTAGGTTACTTTGGTATAGACACAGATGTTTGGATGGTATGTTAATTCATAAATTACATTTTCTTCTGTTAAGTATGGCAGGGTCTT